>ML253882.1:596-66431 GCA_005239495.1 Nicotiana undulata
CTAAAGGAAAAGGGGAAGGATCTTCTGATTGTGCAAATATATGTTGATGATATCATATTCGGGGCAACCACTGAAAAGCTTAGCAAGGAATTTGCTACACTAATGGGGAGTGAATTTGAAATGAGTATGATGGGTGAGCTAAACTTCTTCTTAGGCTTGAAAATCAAGCAAAACCCACATGGAACAATGATTCATCAACAAAAGTATGTGAAAGAACTCCTTAAGAAGTTCAAGATGGAGGATTCAAAGGAAATAGACACCCCCATAACCACAGCTACAAAATTGGATGTGGGTGAACCTGGTTCATCCGTTGATCAGAAGTTATACAGAGGGATGATTGGGTCTCTACTATATCTCACTGCCAGCAGACTTGATATTGTGTTCAGCGTGGGACTATGTGCTAGGTTTCAGGCAAATCCAAAGGAGTTCCACCTCACTGCAGTGAAGAGAATTTTGAGATATTTGAAAGGCACCATTGATTTGTGCCTTTGGTATCCTAAAGGTAGTAATTTCGACCTTGTAGGATATGCTGATGCTGATTATGCAGGTTTCCTGGTTGACAGGAAAAGTACTTCAGGCATGGATCACTTCTTAGGCTCCTGCCTTGTGTCATGGGCCACCAAGAAACAAAATTCAGTAGCTTTGTCTACTGTTGAGGCTGAATATGTGGCTGCAGCCTCTTGCTGTACTCAGTTGCTATGGATCAAGCAACAACTCATGGACTTTGGTATAAATGTGGGATGCATTCCTATTTTTTGTGATAACACTAGTACAGTTAGTATGACGAAGAACCCGGTTCATCATAAGAGAACTAAGCACATAGATGTTAGACACCACTTCCTTAGGGACAACTATGAAAAGGGAATGATCTCAATTAAATTTTGTGCTACTGATAAACAAATTGCAGATATCTTTACCAAAGCACTGAGTATGGAGCATTTTGAGAGAAACAGGCTTGAATTAGGGATGATTAAGATCACATAATTGGAAAAAACAAAAATGAAGGAAAAAAAACTATATTTGAAAAATGAAAGAAAAATTGGCTAGAGAATTCTAATTAGGTACTTAATCAGATCAATTATTGCTCAGTATCATGTCTTTATTGCCATACTCTTTTGCCATGTATTAATATGATTCCCTAGTTGCTAATGATGTTTCTCTATCTTTGTAAATTGAGACAAATTAAAGATTTTAACAGGATGAACCTGGTTCTTCCATGCTGGTTCATATGACTAACAAGGTACGTTCTCATCTCCATACGTTTATTGAATCAATTACAGTCATACATGAGTAGGACTCTATCTATACTTGGTTCATATTCAAATACTTCGTACTTACCCACAATTGAACCAGTTTCAAGAAGTCCCGTCTCTACTTTATTAGCTTAGTTTTAGGGAGAAATTAAATGTCTAATCAATGTCAGTCCTACGACGATTAGACTCCCACTTGAGTAAATACTCTGCCGTTGTAATCTCCCTAGCCACACCTTATATAGGGTTCATCATTACTCTTCTCTTCATAAAGTAACCGTCGAACCAAGTTCAACTCATTCTACACAAACCAAAACTGATCACTCGCCTTTTCTTCCTAACAACACACAATCATGTCTTCACCACCACCTGCTTCTTCTTCTACTTCATCACCTAATCATGATTACGATGGAGGAAATTCTGAATCTGAATCTAACTCTCCATCTGTATACAGTTCTCAATCACCAAAAAATTCGTCAACCCCTGAAAACACACCTATTCCTGAACCCACACCAAACCCTAATCCTGCCCCCAAGAATCGTCGTGTCAAAGTTCTTGCTAGGAAATCTGTTGCTTCTGGGTCTAGGGCAAAATTCTTGGAGGAACTTATTGAAGCTGACAAAGGTTCTAAGTCAGGATCATCAAGTGAATCCTTTAAATCAGCCAACGAGGAGGAAGCACCTGGTTCATCAAATTCTAAACAAGGTAATCTTGATGCTATCTCTGAATCTGTTAATGCTGAGAACGAGTTTGTTCTGGTTGGGTCGGTGGTAGATGTTGAAGTACCGAGTAGGCAAAGAGAATTGGGAAAAGGGAAAATTCTTGAGAGAGAGGGTGGAGATGGAGTAGTAAGGGGATATGGGAAGGATGACACCACACTGGCTATCTATGGTCCCATTCTTGAGAATGTTGGAGATGAAGTCACAGAGTTAGGGGGTAGTGTAGTTGAGGAGGCCGCAGCAGGTCTAGAAAGCTTGAGGAAAGGAGAATATGAACCTGGTTCATCTGGGGACGAGACATTGGCTGAAAGGTTAAAGAAACTGGGGGAGTTCTATAACCCCAAGAAAAGGAGGACTCAAAAGTCCAAGAAAACATCTATCCCAGTCCCTCAAAATAAGAGGAAAGCTAATGTTTCTGCCGATGCTCATGTTCCTAAGGTACGTGCTACTCGTGATACTGTAAGAGAAGAAGAAGAAAAGTTGGAGAAGGCTCTGCAAGAGATCAAGAAAAAGAAGGCGGCAAAGGGTAAAGCTAAGATTGGAGAGCCTGTTGAGGCTGTTGTTATTGAAGATGAGACGTTGGACCTGGTCCAACAAGAGGAGCAATTGGCTCCAGTTGTGGTTAGGACACCAAAACCCAAAAAGGCTAAGGCTTCTTCAAAGAAGTCAGATGTTGTGTCCACCGCAACTCCAAGCACTTCCAAAAGGACCAGGTCCAAGGCAAAGAAAATGAAGGTTGTGGAGAAAGATGATGATGCAGACTGGAGTGGAGAAGAGGAGAAAGAAGATGATTTGGAGACTGACAGGATCATAATGTTTGGCAAGCGAACAATCTTGAAGGGTAAGTTGTTCAAAGATCTAGAAGAGCCTATAATGAGATATCTACAGGACACTCTGGACGTGCAGGGATGGAAAGACATGGTTCTTCGCATGGAAGGCAGGCTGGCAAGGGCTGAATTGGTGGAATTCATGGCAAATGCCATTGTCAAAGACGACAGGGTCACCTCTATGGTCAAAGGAGTTCAAGTTTCCTTTGATGCTAAAGAGCTGGGTGAAATTCTAAACATACCAGCTGAGGGCTATGAGGAATACACGAGGAAGAGATGGCCTTGTCTAGATGGGATGGCCTCAGCAATCAACATAACCAGATTCTTCAGTGACAATGAGAGTGAGATTGAACCCAGGCCGGTCTACAAAAGTGAAATGAAGCCAGAGCACAAGTTGTTCTTCGAGTTTGTCATCAAATTCCTGCTGCCCAGACAAGAAAAAAGGCACATAGCCAACTATATGGATTTGACTTTGATGGAGTGTTTGTACATGGGAAAGCAAATCAATTGGCTAGCCTTCATCATCCAACTCTTGGACAGAGTTGTGAATGGAACAAAAGCACATGCAATTCCATATGGATTTATTCTGACAGCTGTGCTTGCACATTTTGGGGTTCATGCGAAGAAGGCTGAAATGGCGACTGCCAAGGATTATTTTGGGAAGGAAACTTTGTTGTCATGTGATTACATTGTCAATGTTCCTACAGATGAACCTGGTTCATCTAGGAAGCAACCAGTCAACAACAAAGTAAGAACACTGGTGCAGGAAAGCGAGATCAAGGATATGGAGATCCTTCGTTTAAAATCTCGTGTGATTGAGGTTGAAGCTGAGCGGGATGCTCTCAGGGCTGAATTAGCAAAAGAGAAGTAAAAGAACGATGGTGTTCTTCAGCAGATGCTTTCTCTTCTACAATCCAAGACCACAACCTCCTCTGTACCTTCCCACCCTTAGGTTGTCCAGAGCTACCCAATAACCCTTCAGTGCCCAGTTGGGGACTTGTTTCTGTCTTTTTGGACTTGTTTCTGTTGTCCTTTTACTCTGTTTTTTGCTCATGGTTTTTGGTTGTTTTTGTTTAAATTGTTTGGTGGTTGATGTTCGTTTCTAATCAATGAATTTTGTTGTTTAGTTATTGCCTTGTCTCAATTTCTTATTTAGCTTACATTTATTGGTTTCTTGTGTTGATTAATCATGCTTTGCACCTGCAGTTGCCTCAAATGGACATGAGTAATAATTAATAAATCTGGTAAGAGTATCATTTTGCAACTTTTCGATGATGCCAAAAGGGGGAANAATAAATCTAGTAAGAGTATCATTTTGCAACTTTTCGATGGTGCCAAAAGGGAGAAGATATGTGCTGAACTTTTCAAAAAAGATTCAAAGTGATATTTATAACCTAATGAACCTGGGTTGCCTATGATTAATGCTTAAAATCGTACAAAGTATTTGCAGTGTATACATGATTAAGCACTGAGTTTGTCATCATCAAAAAGGGGGAATTTTTTGACCCAAGTCACTGCATAGTTTTGAAGATTGACAAATGTCTGACCAATTGAACCAGGTCCATCAGTAGGAGGAGTTTCAATATTGTATCTTATCATCTTTCATAGAAGCAATTGCAATAGGTACACGTTGTTCAAGTTAGAGTTAACTTGAAGCTTGTAGAAATTAGCTAGAGGCTAGTTGATACAAAGGGATTAGAGTTAGTCCTAGGATTACAAAAGTTTATTTTGTAAGTCCGTTTGGCTCAAAGTTTTTGGTGAAGAGTTTATTTTGTAAGTCCGTTTGGCTCAGAGTTTTTGGTGAAGAGTTTGAGCAAATCCTACTGAGGAGTAGGTCGTGGTTTTTCACCTTTTGAGCCAGGTGTTTTCCATGTAAAAATCTCTGTGTTTTTTCTTTACTGCTTTTATTATTCCGCAACAGTAGAAGTTGGAACACAAAGATGAACCAGGTTCTTCTTGTGAGATAGCACTCGAAAAATTAGGCACCACACATTTAACCTATATTCGTGTGTGGTATTGACGTCTAAAACATCATATGTCGATTTAGGATACCAGCCAAAATCGTTTGCGATAACGGGAAACAATTCGTGGTTTGATAAGAGGGTATGTACCGGCAGTTATTGTGATTAGGAGCTATCGCTATAGGGGGGTTGAGTCATGCGGTATATTCTGTGATTTCATCTTGTGCTACAGATATGGCTTAATACAGCGTGATCAGACTATTTCAGCTTATAGTCGTGGAAATTTGATCTTGTAAATTATTTCAGAAGTGGAAACTTGGTTCTAAGGTTTATGGGTCAAGATTGGATTTCGAAATTTCAATTGTGTTGTGCTAGTAGACCAATATGGGGTAGGGAGACGTGGGATCACCTTAGAATGTGTGCATGGTAGGTTACATGGCAATTTTGGTGGTGTTTGGAACAACTCTAGGCACGTTCGAGGACAAACGTATGTTTAAGGGGGGAAGAATGTAATGACCCGGTCAGTCGTTCCGTAGAACCTGCATTTTTATTACTGTTTTTGCCTTGTGATAGGTTGTTTATACTGTTTATGATGTGTTATAGTCGGTTGGCTCGGGTTCGGAATGATTGTAGTGAGAATTGAGACACTTAGTCTTTAAAAATAGCTTTACAGCTGGAAAAGTCAACTGAGAGTTGACTTATTGGTAAACGACCTCGGAATGTGGATTTTATGGTTCCGATAGCTTCGTTAGGTGATTTGAGACTTAGGAGTGTGTTCGAAATATTGTTGTGATGTCCGTTGTAGAATTAGGCTTGAATTGGCGAAAGTTAGTTTTGATAATTTTTGGTCGGCAGTGAAAAATAGGCTATAGAGGTCGGAATAGAATTCTGGAAGTTGGAACAGGTTCGTAATGTCATTTTAGACATGTCTGCAAAATTTCAGGTCAATTAGATCTATTTTTGATAGTTTCGGCATCGTTGGTGGAATTTAGAAATTTCAAAGTTCATAGGCTTGAATTTGATGTGATTTTGGTGTTTTCGTGTTGTTTTTGGTGTTTCGAGGGGTCGACTAAATTTGAATGGTGTTATGAGGTGTATTTGTACGTTTGGTTGAGGTCCCGAGGGCCTCGGGTGAGTTTCGGGTGGTCAACGGGATGATTGTTGGATTTTTGAACCAGCTGAATTGCTGGTGTTTCTGCAGCAGAAGTTTACACTATGCGTTCGCGTAAGAGGCCCGCGTTCACATAGAGTAATTTGGAGAGAGGGGGACAGTGCTCTGTGCGTTCGCGAGCCTGGAGGTGCGAACACGGTGAGTCGAGGGGTCTGGGCATTGCGAACGAGGGAGTAGAGGTGCGTTCGCGGAGAGTTGTTTGGGGAAGCTGGAGCTTTGTTCTTCGCGTTAGCGAAAGGGTGGATGCGAATGCGAACGCGAAGGTCTAGGTGGTGGAAGAATCGTGTTCGTGATCAAGGTCATGCGTTCGCGAAGAAGGTTGGGCGGTTGGTGACTCCAAGGGTTTTGTCTTATGCGATCGCGAGGGGTTGACCGCGTTCGCAAAGGGTTGACCTGGCGATACATCGCGATCGCGACCCTGCTAGTGCATTCGCGTAGAGTTAAATTTAGGCCTGTGGATTTTGTGCTTCGCGAACGCGGGGAGGCGGCCGCGTTCGCGATGAAGGAATACCTGGGCAATATAAATTAAACCCATCCGCGACCCTTGCCCACTTTTCCACCATTTTTGAACAGGAATAGAGCTTTTGGAGCGACTTTGAAGAGAGAAAACGATTGTTCTTCATTGAGGTAAGGATTTTGGACCCCATAACTCGATTATTTGTTATTAAGGACCAAATTAACATTGTTTAATTGGGGGAAATCAGTAGAAAAAGGTGAAACTATGGCTTGTGATTATGAGACCTTTTAAGGATGATTTGAGGGTTCAAACGGACTCCGATTTCAGAGTTCATTATATGTACGGACTCGTGAGATGATTAATATTGTTTTGGTATAAAGTTTGTTGAGTTCCGAGACACGGGCCCAGGGGTCGGGTTTTGGCTAATTTCGGGTTTTGTGCTAAAACTGATATTTTTCGATTGGAATTCATTCTCTTAGCATAATTTGATGTGAAAAATCTGAACTTGGTAGATTTGGAGCACTCGGAAGTTGAGGAAAGGGTGTTGTAGAGTAGCTTTTCGGGCTAGTTTGAGGTAAGTAATGTCTTTAAATCCTGTCCTGAGGGTATGAAACCCCGGACATTACATCCTTTCACGGTTTGGAGTGGCGCACACACTGGATGACGAGTGTGGGGCATGCACGACTGTACATTTGGAAAAATGTTCCTTTTTATGCAACTATTGAGTTGCGAAACTGCTTTTAAAACCATATGTTTTATAGTATACTATGTTTTGATATATTTGGGCTGCAAGCCATGTTTGGGGCCTAGTGTCGATATGTTTTAACCCCCTTGGGGGCTATATTTCTGATATTCCTCACATAATAATTATGATTTTACACTCACTCTTTCTTGTGAAATTATTGACACTCGTATTTGATGATATCATTATTTTCTGAAATGAAATATTATTTTGGGTCGAGAACCCCGTTCATTTATGGCTCGAGTGGCATGTTGAGAGTGTCTGACTGAGTGAGGTCGAGGGCCAATATTGTGAGTATATTTATGATATGAGAGAGGCCGAGTGCCCGAGAGATGATTGATGCCATGATTTGGCTTGTTTATAGCGCTTGGGCTGTAGGAGCCCCTCCGGAGTCTATACGCACACCAAGTGAGTGCAGGTACCTACCAAGTGCGAGTGCCGAGTGATGAGTGATGAGTGATTGGGAGGCATGAGTGACAGTGAGGTTGCCCGAGGGGCTGATGCTGAGTGACTGTGAGGTGTTGAGTGACTGTTACTGAGTGATGGTGAGGTGCTGAGAGAATATTTCTGAGTGATGATTATGCCCGAGGGGCGGTTTTATGATGATATTTTACTGAATTTTAGTATGATTCACTTCATTTTTCATACTGATATTTTTGAGAGGTTTATTGAGAAATATTTGAAATTATACTTGTTTCAAGGATTTTTACGGAAACTGGTTTTTGAACTTATGTACACTTTATTGAGACTTGGCATTTTACTGTTTTGTGGATTGGTGTAATTGTTGTTGTGTGTTTCTTATTCTTCATACTGTGATTTATTTTCATTACTACTGAGTTGGCGTACTCATCATTACTCCCTGCACCTTTGTGTGCATATCCAGGTACTGGTTCGGAGTAGTAGCCATCCGAGTTCGTTATCGTCAGCATTCGGGGTTACAAGGTAGTTGTCCAGCGTCCGCAGCTTCTCCATTTCCCTTCCTTTATTAGTATTAGTATTTTATTCCTAGACATTTTTTATGACATTAGCAGAGTTAGTTTTATTCTTAGATGCTCGTGATCAGTTGACTCAAGTTATGGGGATTAGTTTAGACTGTCAGATTATATTATGCTTGCTTAAAGACTTAGAGAAATTTTTATACTTATTCTGCTTGTTATTATTGAGATTTCAGAAACTATATTAAAATAAATGTGTAGTTATGTGATGGTTGGCTAGCCTAGTTCCACGATAGGCGCCATCACGACCTGTTAGAATTTGAGGTCGTGACAGCTCTGTTCAGACCTCCAAAAATGGATGCTCTAAAACTACATCTGATTTTATGCTAAGGCATTAAAAACAATGTGCAAATAAAAAATTACAAGTAGATGCTGGAAAAGTAAGACATTGTATTGCCAAAAAGGGGGAAATATTATATACTTCAAAATATATTTACAAAGGGACGATAGAACGACTTCAAAATAAGCAAAAAAGAAAATACACTAGGTAAAACTAAAAAAGAACTAAGGCATTTGTGTCTGGTCTTCACCGGGGCCCGACTCATCCCAGAACCATCGGAACCATCAGAGCCTACGGGACCCTCCGGCTCATAGAGTTCCTTCGCCTCGACTTTCCGTCTCTTGGCTTCTTATCTCGGTTGACAGGTCAAAACCTTAGGCATGTATCTCCTCGAGGGTTTCCCTTCGGGATAGCCACTTTGCATATTCGTCCTTGTTTTCAAGTAGGCCTCGACTACCTCCACATCGGCCTTATACTGAGCCATCATTTCCTATATGTCAGAGGAATCAGCAGAAGTTGCTTCCAACTTAGACCTCGGCACATTATATTCCTGGCCGAGGGCATCCCGTTCTGTGACGGTCGAGTTCAGCTGTGCCTGGAGTTCATCATTTAGCCAAGACCACTTGTCAGCCTTGTCCTTTGCGACCCGAAGTTGGTCCCTAGCCGACGCCAGCTCCGCTTTTGCAGCCTTTTTTTCGAAGCCAACAGGTCCATCCTGCCCCTCTACGCCTCGGTCTCAGCCTTAACCTCGTCTATCTCAGCCCAAAGTTGGTCGATCAAATCTACCTTCTCTTGGACCTGGGAAGTTGTGTTGTTAGTCACCACGACTAGCTTCTCGTTTTTAGCCCCAAAGATCCTTACCTTCTTGACCAGGTCATCGTGCTCCTACTTAAGGACGAAGCCTCTCTCTGAGCCTTTTGCAGCTCGGTTTGTAGAAGCGGGAGGTCCTTGGGGGCCTCGTCTTGTTGCTCGCTGAGAGCCCTACACATGTCCTTCTTCCGGACTTTCTCTTTGAGCTCAAACTTGAGCCGGTTGATCTCCAAGCGGGACCGAAGGAAGCTTTCATGGTGAAGCACTAAAGCCTGGAAAAAAGAAGAAGTTATTAGAATAAATCTATTAATAAACAAGGTTCACAAAGGGGTGCGCAGGGTAAACGCCTACCCAGTTCAGCCTGTTGCGCCTCATTGAAGTGTATCGACGTGCCCACTTCATTCATCTTTGCATGATCCTCCTTGGTCATTAGGCATCAAAGGTAGATGGCTATGCCCATCGGGGCAGACAGGACCCAGGCGTCTGGCGGGACTATAAGACCGACCGTCCTCTTATGCTCGGGGTCCACACTCAAAGCGGGGTATTGCTTCACTAGTTTTGGGCTCGAACTCGTCTCACCGCCCCCGATAGAACATCCTTTTTTGTGACCTCCAGGTGTCCAAGCCCGAAAAAGTCCTTTAGTGCGGCCATATCCATGCCATCGAAGAACGTGTTGAGGGTGTCGTTTGGGCCTTGTGCCATCTCGCTTGACTTATCTTTGCCTGATTGGGCCTCTTCAAGCATGTAATCGGTGTAGGAGGGTGTTTCCATGCTGTCAATAACACCAACTACCTCCTTCGGGACATGAGCAGCTTCTCGAGAGGCCGCAGCCTCCGTCTCTCCATCTGGTTCCCGAACTAGAGGGGGGTCTACATCTTGGTCGCCTTTCCTGAGTGTTGCACGCTCCCCCTAGTTAATGGTCGACCCATGAGCAATAAAAAGGTCGTCGTACTTGGACTCGTCCCTAAGCCGGTAGAGTGAATCAGAATCTGGTACCCTGGATTTGGCGCTCTTTTTTAGTTTCTGGGTCCGGATGGTCACTTTCTTCTTCCTCACCTCAACATCTGGGGAACCCGGGGACTTTCTTTTCTTCTTCTTCTTCTTCTTCTTCTTCTTCTTCTCCTTTACAGCATCCCGGGGCTGTCCCGAAACGGCGGGTTCGGCAAGCAAGGACGGATCCTCATCCTCACCCAACGGTCTGAGTTCGGTGGTCTCCGGAAAAACTTGTAAGAAAAGAAGGAGACTTAAGAAATGTGTAAGCTATAAGTACAAGAGTAACTATTCGAAAAAAGGCCTCACCATGGGAACGGGTCTCCCATTTGCCCTTCGAGATCTTGCGCCATGCGCACTCGGAATATGGAATCTGTTTGCAGATCTCTTCAATCCACTCCTTGAACCGGGGAAATGCATTGGGAACTTGAAAAACAACTGCACAACAACAAACATAAGCAATGAGAGCAAGAATGAAAGGAAAGGACAAATACTCGAGAAGGAAAATACTTAGGGGATGCATTCTACTTTTTCGGGAACGGTAGAAATCTAGAGGGAATGAGATCTTCGGTCTTCACCCGAATGAACCTCCCCTGTCAACCTCGACCTAGGTCTTTGTCGATGCTCGAGAATAGAACCTTGCTCGCTTAGTGAACGAGCTTGATCAATCCCCATCAAAAGATTCCGGGACTGTACAGGCGAAGTAGCTGATTGAGGGTGAACCGAAGGGCTTCAATATTATTAACAAAATATCGTAGGAGGATCATGATCCTCCAAAAATACAGGTGGATTTGTCCAAGGCACACCTCGTACCTTTTGCAGAAGGCAAGGACGATGGGGTCCACCAGGACAAACGTGAAGGGGTAAGTGTAAATACTTAAGTACCCCTCCACGTGGGTAGTGATGTCATCATTAGGCCCGGGGACGACCACTTACTTACCCTCCCAGTTACAGTCCGATCGGACTCTAGGTAGTGTTTCCTCAGTAACAGAGCATACGTATCTCCATGCTCCCTCGCCTTGACCTATTGATTAGAGGCCTTCTCGAAGAGGAAGTCATTCCTGATAGAACAACCCCCAAGTACGAAGATCTTCATGGGGGCTCTTGAGCCACCCTGAGGACAGCCATCTCGTCGCCCGTGGACAGGTTGGAAGATGAAGGAGAAACCTCCTAGGCACCGACTTGGAGGTTTTTGCCATCGTAACCTAGGAAATATGACGGTTTGAAGAAAAATATGACGATTTGAAGAAATGAAGGTCTGAAGAAAAATATGAAGATTTGAAGATGGTATGAAGGTCTGGGTTGAAGATCCAAAGAAAATGTATGAGGATTGAAGATGGAGATATGAAGGTTCAAGGACTAATATATGAAGATTTGGAGGAGTTAAAAGCATATTAGAAAGTTCGAGGGCGAATTCTGTAATCAGAAAGTGGAAGAAGTGAAAAACGGTCGAAGCTTTTATAGGGGAAAACAATCAGTGCGCGACGTTTTGCATTCGAGGACAGTTAACCGGTGACTGACACGTGTCCGAAGTCAGAACAACGCGACTGATGGGATGTTTTGATTTACCCGTCATCTTGGTTGTAACGTACGGAGGAAGGAACTTGGGTTTATCTATCAGTTTCCATCATTTCAGTAAACCTACTCTTCGAAAAACGAGAGGACTATATGTGTACGGGTAGAATCGGGGGTAACGTCTACCTCGATTTCCCGGTGAGAAAACGGAGGAAGGGCACGAATGCACTAGATTGTAGTCGAGGATAAAAACCATTTGTATCGAGATCCAGGGAGAATAAACGTTGTGCTTGACCTCGGGCACGGTAAAGCGACGTGACCCGAGCCAAGAATGAGTTTTAAGACTTCGGGAAACACGACGAGAGGTTACGAATAGAGGGTCATGATCCCAACTGGATATCACGACGTGGATCTCGCTCAATGACAGTTATGGATCAGTAATTACTGGGAAGGGGAGATTTTTATCTTTTTAGACTTATACTAGGGATGAAACTCCCCTACTATATAAAGGGGGAGTTTTTCTTTTGTAAGATACATTGTAACAGGCGAATCAAATTAATACAAGCTTACTTTCTATCTTTCTAGCTTCTGTTAAAGTTCTTATTCACTTATCTTGTTCTTCATTCACGACCGAGCTCGAACCAAGGGTCCAATCGAGGCAAGGTCATTGTTCAATCTAAATTCAGGCTTGATCATAGTATTGCAACTAGTTTGAACGTTTATTTCATTCCTAACTCATTTATTTGATATTCTTAATTATTCGTATTAGATTAAATCACATATCCTTAAAATCACATACAAATTCAATTGTTACCCAATTTTGGGGTAAACAGTTTGGCGCCCACCGTGGAGCTAAGGATAATAGTGGTGATTTGATATGAATCTCCATAGCGCACCCTATTTTACGCTTGTTCTTTAAAGTCTTGATTTCAGGTCAGCCCAAAAATATGTTCAACTACGTGCTTATTTTAGTTGAATGAATGACCATCGATTGAATGTGCATATTTATTATGTGTTGCTTGAGAAAGAATACATATTTAGGTGCTTGTTGAACAACGTCACTCCTAAGGTATATGAGATCAATACAACGGGTTTAAAAGCGGGATTAGAGGTAATGAAGTTTTGACGTGATCATAATGAGCGAAGAAAAAGTGCGAGCTTGCGTACTTCGAGAGAATATGACTAGTAAATTATTGTAGTTGCTCGAGAGAGAATTACGATAAGTCGAGTCCTCATGATCAGTAGAGAATAGTTATGCGAAATTGTAGGAGACGTAGCAGGAAGGATTCCGACAATTGGGGAAATCATAACTCTAGGCCTCTTTCATCTTGTCTCCGACCCTTAGTATATTTAGTTGTTAATTTAATACTTAATTTGTTAGTTAATTTGTTAGATATAAGAATCTTTATCTTTATAACTTAGGGATTTATTCAAGCTTGTCTTCTTAGTGATATTGAAACGTTGTAGCAAAATTTTAGTTCTCTGTGAGATTCAACTCCGGACTCTTAGACCGGATTATATTTGCAGCGACCGCTTATTTTTTTTAAGACTAGAGTTGGGCGTGATCAACGAGCTTATGCGCAAGGCGTTGGGCGCATACCAGGCGTACGTCTGGGGCATTGAGGTGGAAGGATCAAGATTTATTATTTTTAGAAACTTATATTTTTTATCTTTATTCTTTTCGTACAAATATAATATTTAATAGTATTTATATGTTTGTGTAAAAAGTTCTATACTCATTGACATGGGTACACGCGTAAAGCGCGTATCATAAGACTAGTTCAATTTAATGGTACATAGAATAATAATACTTCCTCTCTTCCATTTTTTGATGTACTTTTTTTGTTAGTTTGTCCTAAAGTAATTTTTTATATATATATATATATATATATATATATATATTAAAACATCATTTTACAATTAATGAGATGACCTGTATTCGCTTGTTGTAGCCAATATGCTTCAAAAGTATTTTTGTAAACTCCATAATAAAACAAAATCACATAAATAAGGACGGAATTAGTATTATATGGCAGGTCCATATTCTTTCAAAGTGGATTTGAGATGGTGAAAATCATAACAAAAGTATCTAATATAAGATTTTTTTGATTTGTTACCTGCCTATTACCTACATAATATGTCTTCTAGAAACCATGAGAGAATGGAATGTCCATTATCTTTATCTGTCTAACCAAAACTCATTTGAATAATTACCTACCCCCTTTTACAAAGCTCTTCTACCAAGTCTTTATAACACATCCTATCTCAAACGACAAAAGAATCACTTTTGCATCTTTTTCTTTCTACGATGATGAATGTTTCTATGAAAAGGTGGGTTCCAACCAAGAGGTTGTGGGTTCGAATCATCCCAAGAATAAGGTGGGGAGTTCTTGGAGGGAAGGATATCGATGGTCTATTGAAAATAGCCTCTCTATCCTAGGGTACACACTACTCTCCTCAGACCTCACTTGTGGAATTATACTGGGTTATTGTTATTGTCGATGATGAATGTTTCTCTAATAACCTTTTTCGTACCAACGTGGACAAATAGTGTGGCTTTGCGCGTGGAAATTTATTTGCTGTAGTCGTCGTGTTTTTGTTGGTCTAAGCAATCACAAGAGTTAAATTGTTGAAAGTCAAACAATTGACCCTGACCAATATTTTCTCGGAGTGCTTATTGTCCTGGTAGTGCGTTGCTTTCTGGAAGGAATCCATCCAAAAGACCAACAACGGTAGTAGTAAGTTTTCGCTTATACATTATTGTTATAAATATATATTATGGATGTTCATAAATTTTCCGAAGAAGCTTATCATTTCGGTACTCAGTTATGGATAAATAATACTTCCGGTAGAGGATTATCTATGTCTGGTACAGTAGCAGCTTACAAGCAGCTTACACAGCAGCTTCCTTCTTCTATAAATAGAGGATATTTCAGTTCATTCTGTACATCAGTTTGAAAGTTTAATAATATATCGGCTTCTCTCTATAATTGTCTTTAGTTTATTTGGTTTAAAGTTGTTATTGTATAACACGTTATCAACACCAGACTTTGCCATCTCAAGCAAATACTTTGAAAGTATCAGAGGTACGAACTTTCTTTTTCTAAATAATGTCAAATCTTTCTAAACTTGAATCTGTAGCTCTGGATATATCGGGAAAAAGCTACATGTCTTGGGTGCTTGATGCTGAAATTCATCTTGATGCGATGGGTCTGCAGACACCATCAAAGATAAAAAATCAGGCATCAAACCAAGATCGTGCCAAAGCTATGATATTCCTACGCCATCACCTTGATGAGGGCCTGAAAATGCAATATCTTACTGTTAAATATCCAGTCATATTGTGGAATAATTTGAAAGATAGATATGACCACCTGAAGATGGTCGTTCTTCCACAGGCACGTTATGACTGGTCTCATTTAAGGCTACAAGATTTTAAATCTATCAGTGAATATAATTCTGCTATGTTCAGGATTATTTCCCAATTGAAATTATGTGGTGATAATATTACTGATCATGATATGTTGGAGAAAACTTTCACCACTTTTCATGTCTCGAATATGCTCCTGCAGCAGCAATATCGAGAGATGGGTTTCAAAAAGTATTCTGAACTTATCTCACATCTTCTTGTAGCCGAGCAACATAATGGGCTATTAATGAAAAACCATGAAAGCCGACCAACTGGTTCTTGTCCATTCCCTGAAGTGAATGAGACGAACTTCCTCCAAGCTAAGCGTGGAAGAGGTCGTGGCCCCAGTCGTGGTGATGGCCGTGGTCGGGGAAGAAACTCTAATCATGGTAATAATAATGCACCAAAGAACCCTCCTAACCACCACCAGTGGAAAAGAAGGAACGAAAGCATGAAGCGGTGCAAGCAACAAATGCAGAAAATGCATGCTATAGATGTGGAGGAAAAGGGCACTGGTCACGTACCTGTCGTACGCCAAAGCACCTGGTTGAGCTTTATCAAGCCTCCCTAAAGAAGACAGAGAAAAATGCTGAAGCAAATTTTATTTCTGAAGATAATTTCGACTTCATGCATTTGGATGTAGCTGATTACTTTGCACTCCCAGAAGGAGAAACAAGTCATGTAATAGCTGATGAATCTGTAGAAATGTAAATATTTTAATTTTTGTCGTGTGTAGTAGATAGTATAGTTATGTAATAAAAGTTATGCTTTGATAATAATGTTTATTATAATATATTTTGTTTATGTCATTTTGAAGAATATGGATAATCCTCAAATTATGTTTGGATCAAAGACAAATCATGAAGATATTTGTGTAATTGATAGTGGAACAACTCATGCCATATTCAAAGATCAGAAATACTTTTCTTATTTGCATAGGGAAAAAGCAAATGTTTCTACAATTTCTGGTAATATAAGTTTGATTGAAGGCTCCGGAAGAGCTATTGTATTTCTGTCTAAGGGAACAAAACTTATTATAAACAATGCATTGTTCTCCTCCAAGTCCCGAAGAAACTTGTTGAGTTTTATAGATATCCGCCGAAATGGGTATCATGTTGAAACAATAGATGAAATGAACGTGGAATATCTTTGTATTACAAAGAATATTTCTGGCCAGAAATGCATTGTAGAAAAGTTACCAACTTTATCCTCTGGCTTATACTATTCAAAGATCAGTACAGTTGAAGCACACTCTATCGTAAACCAGAAGTTTACTGATTCAAATACTTTTGTGCTTTGGCATGGCCGGTTGGGCCATCCTGGATCAATAATGATGAGACGAATTATTGAAAATTCAAGTGGGCATCCACTAAAGAACCTGAAGATTCTTACAAATGATGAATTTTCTTGTGATGCTTGTTATCAAGGCAAAATGATCACTAGACCATCACCAATGAAGGTTGGCATGGAATCCCCTGCCTTTTTAGAGCGTATACATGGGGATATATGTGGACCTATTCACCCACCAAGTGAGTTGTTTAGATATTTTATGGTCCTAATAGACGCATCTTCAAGATGGTCTCATGTGTGCCTACTATCATCTCGCAACCTGGCGTTTGCAAAGCTATTAGCCCAAATAATTCGATTAAGGGCACAATTCCCAGATTATCCTATAAAGGCTATTCGCCTTGATAATGCTGGAGAATTCTCATCTCAAGCTTTTGATGATTATTGTCTATCAATTGGGATAAAAGTTGAACATCCTGTAGCTTATGTTCATACTCAAAATGGCATTGCAGAGTCATTTATTAAACACTTGCAATTGATAGCAAGACCACTACTTATGAAAAAAAATGGCCCACTAGTGTTTGGGGCCATGCTATCTTGCATGCAGCATCACTTATTCGTCTCAGACCGACACATTATAATAAATATTCCCCGTCACAATTAGTTTTTGGTCATGAACCAAATATTGCCCATCTACGAATGTTTGGATGCGCTGTATATGTGCCAGTAGCACCACCACAGCGTAGTAAGATGGGCCCAGAGAGAAGGTTAGGAATATATATTGGGTTTGAATCACCCTCTATTATTCGCTATCTTGAACAATTGACGGGAGATTTATTTACTGCTCGATTTGCAGATTGTCGATTTGATGAAACAAATTTCCCACAATTAGGGGGAGAGAAAAAGGAAATCAAAAGAGAAATTGTGTGGAAAGTTTCATCATTATCTCATTTTGATCCATGTACCCCTATATGTGATCAGGAGGTCCAGAAGATCATCCATTTACAGAATATAGCAAATCAAATGCCAGATGCATTTACTGATTTGAAAAGGATAACTAAGTCACATATCCCTGCAGAGAATGTGCCTATCCGAATTGATGTCCCAGCAGGACCATCTACTAGCATGATAGCTAGTAAACCCAAAGCACTCCTAAAGCGTGGCAGACCTTTGGGTTCTAAGGATCGAAATCCTAAAAAAAGAAAATCGACAAATGATCAAAATAATACTATTAAGGGATCTCCTGAAGAGACCCAAGATCTGATTAGTTCTGAGATTCCTGAAGAAATCAATGAACTCGAGACTCAAGTGAGTGAGGAACTTTTAATATGTTCTACCGGTGATGAGATTAATTTAAATCGATCTGAAATAGTGGTGGATAATATTTTTGCATATAATGTTGCACTAAACATTATGCAAGATAGTAAAGATCTTGACCCCGATCTGTCGAAGAATGTCGACAAAGATCTGATTGGCCAAAATGGCAAGAGGCAATTCAATCGGAATTGAAGTCACTTGCTAAAAGAGAGGTATTTGGACCAGTAGTCCAAACACTTGCTGGTATAAAGCCAGTTGGTCATAAATGGGGTTTTGTGCGAAAAAGAAATGATAAAGATGAAGTTGAAAGATACAAGGCTCGCCTTGTCGCACAAGGATTCTCGCAACGACCTAGAGTCGATTATGAAGAAACATATTCACCTGTTATGGATGTCATAACATTTCGATATCTCATCAGTTTAGCCTTACGTGAAAGGCTTGAAATACATCTAATGGATGTGGTTACAGCTTATCTGTACGGGTCACTTGATAATGAAATTTACATGAAAATCCCTGAAGGATTCAAAATGCCTGAAGCATATTCAAAATCTCGAGAAATGTATTCAATCAGATTACAAAGATCTTTGTACGGTTTAAAGCAATCTGGGCGCATGTGGTATAATCGCCTCAGTGAATATTTGCTGAAAGAGGGTTACATAAATGATGTTATTTGTCCATGTATTTTTATAAAGAAAATGGCATCAGAATTTGTTATACTTGTTGTTTATGTTGATGACATAAATCTTGTTGGAACTCCAGAAGAGCTCCAAAAGCCAATTGAATATCTTAGGAAAGAATTTGAGATGAAAGATCTTGGAAAGACAACTTTGTCTTGGTCTGCAAATTGAACATTTAGCAGACGGGATCTTTATCCATCAATCTGCCTATACAGAAAGGGTCTTAAAACGCTTTTACATGGACAACGCGCATCCATTGAGTACACCAATGGTTGTTCGATCACTTGAAGTGAATAAGGATTTGTTCCGACCTCCAGAAGAGAACGAGGAACTCCTTGGTCCCGAAGTACCCTATCTCAGTGCAATTGGTGCACTAATGTATCTTGCTAATGCTACAAGGCCTGACATAGCATTTTCTGTTAATTTACTAGCAAGATATAGTTCTTCTCCTACACAGAGACATTGGAAAGGGATTAAACATATATTGCGATATTTAAAGGGAACTCTTGATATGGGTTTATTTTATGCTAACAAAGATAGTGCAGATCTTGTTGGTTATGCTGATGCAGGTTATTTATCTGATCCCCATAAAGCTAGATCTCAAACCGGGTACATATTTACATGTGGAGGTACTGTCATATCATGGCGCTCCACAAAGCAATCTATCGTTGCTACTTCTTCAAATTATGCTGAGATAATAGCTATTCATGAAGCAAGTAGGGAATGCGTATGGTTGAGATCAATAATTCATTTTATTCAAGAAAAATGTGGTCTAGAATGTGAGAAAAGACCCATAATTTTATACGAAGACAATGCTGCATACATAGCCCAATTAAAGGGAGGATTTATAAAAGGAGATAGAACGAAACACATTTCACCAAAATTATTCTACACGCATGATCTTCAGAAAAATGGTGATATTGATGTGCAACAAATCCGTTCAAGTGAAAATCCGGCAGATTTATTCACCAAGTCTTTGCCAACTTCAACTTTTGAGAAGATGGTATACATGATTGGGATGCGAAGACTCAAATATTTAAAACAAGGTTTTCATTAGGGGGAGTAAAATACGCGGTGCACTCTTTTTCCCTTACTAAGGTTTTTCCCACGGGGTTTTCCTTATAGGGTTTTTAATGAGGCGCCTAGCAATGCGTATTACTAAATATGTGTACACTTTTTCCTTCACTAGGATTTTTTCCCACGGGGTTTTTCCTTGTAAGGTTTTAATGAGGCACATTATCTTTTAATGAACATCCAAGGGGGAGTGTTATAAATATATATTATGGATGTTCATAAGCTTCCTGAAGAAGCTTATCATTTCGGTACTCAGTTATGGATAAATATTACCTCCGGTAGAGGATTATCTATGTCTGGTACAGTAGCAACTTACACAGCAGCTTGCAGTAGCAGCTTACACAACAACTTCCTTCTCCTATAAATAGAGGAGATTTCAGTTCATTCTGTACATCAGTTTGAAAGTTCAATAATATATCAGTTTCTCTCTATACTTGTCTTTAGTTTATTTGCTTTAAAGTTGTTATTTTATAACAATTATTTATTTTAAATTATAAATGTGGCATATATTAAAACAAGAATACAATGACTTAATAATTGTCAATTAATAATAATTTATATGCAAAAAATTACAGAGTTAATAGCAGAGTAACTTCTTGGATGCTGGCTATTTAATTAAAGGAGTCATAACTTGGAATTGGGCGTCCATAAACGACGTCGTTGTAGTTTAAGCGGTCCCGCAACATTGATGACTTTGTCTAGTAATATCTACTTACAAATAAAATATAAAATCTATATAATCCAGAGAAGACTTTTATCCATTACTCCATTTTCATAATCAAATTGATGTCCAATTTGCAAACAAAGCCCAAAACCAAAAACGACTATTTCTTCTCTCAGAAAACACTCATACATATTCATTAGCTTCTCTCAGAGAACCAAAATCCATCACGAAATTGCATTTTCAGGTACCTCAAAATTCTATCGTTTCCTCTATTTTGTTTTCCCTATATTTTTTTGTTCAAGATTTTTTATTGGTTAGGTTTTCTGGTTTCTGGCTTCTTTTATAATGCAATTGATGAAATAGAAATTGTTGCTTATGTTTTGATCGTTAAAGTTGGTAATTTTCAAACTTGGTTCCGTTTTAATAAATTTTACCCCGTATATGGTAAGAGAAAAATTGAAAAGGCAGGAATCAGAAAGTTTGTTAAACGCATTTTGCTATTTCCAATTGAAGGGTAGTTTCTTTTTGGGTATATGGTCTCAGTTTAGCAGAAAGCCTCCTATTTTGTGTTGAAGAGCTCAACTCTACTTGAAAAAATCCATGAAATTTGACTTTCCTATGTTCATAGTTTGTTACCTATCCTACAAAGAGAAAAAGAAAAATCAAAGAAAAGATTAGTAGTTAGTTCACAGTTATTTACCTCTTGATTTTACATTTGCTTTTGTTGGGTTTGGAAATTCTTTTTGTTGACAATTCAAACTTCAATATCCAGTTTCTCTGTCAAGTAATGTAGCATTTGGGTCTTTGTACCAATGGAACAAGAGGCTTAACATTGTGAGGAGAAACTAGGAGGGAGGTATATCATAGGATTTTTAGGAACTGTTTCTCTTGTCTTTTGATAATTTCTTTTACTGAGTTGTAAGACTTCTAATATTATGACCAGAAAGTGGTTAATATTTTGAACTTCGCCATATGAAGTTTAACCAGGGGCGGACCCACTGACTTGGTGACGGGTTCGGCCAAACCCAGTAACTTTGATCCAAACCCTTTATTTGTCTTAAGAAATTCGTTTAATTTATAGAAGTTGTTAATTTAAAACCAGTAACTTAAAAGATTAGAATCCAAACGCATAAGCTCTAAATCCTGGCTCTGCATCTGAGTGTAATAAAAAAGTTACCAGAGCTATCCAAAAGATAAAGAAAACCAATAGGGCTAGTTGCTCTTATATATGAGGATTGGACTGACGCTTGTGTTTCGTGACTTTAATAATTATCCTTTCTTCTCTTGTTAGTTAAGCTGGCTGACCATGTTTGTTCATTTTAAAGATACACGAGTCAACTGCTAATGGGAGAACACTTGGCTCTATGTGTTGATCGTCTTATCACACCTGAATCTTTGCACTCGTTGCAAGGGTCAGAGGATGCAGGATCCTCTGCAGGAAGTTCTTGCTCGCACACAGTAGGTCAATCACCTTATGGTACTACTAATAAGGTGGATGAAGAACTAGAAGCTGGAGGTGAAGATGAGCCATTACTTCAGACTGTGGAATGCCGAATTTGCCAGGAAGAAGATAGCACTAAGAATCTGGAGATTCCTTGTGGCTGCAATGGCAGCTTAAAGGTATGTTTGTGAAGTATTTTTGGGCACTGGTTCGACTAGCTACTAAGCATTGATCTTGATGCTGCTTGTGCATGTAATAAATTTATATTTATAGTGTCATCTTCATTTTTCCTAAACCTGAGTGGTCCTAGTATTTAACAGTTTTCTTATTGTTCACGTCTTTTATCCTGGCTAAGTGTTTTTCCTTTGACCAGTTTTCAGTGTTTCTTTCAAAACTTTCCTTAGTTCTTATAACTTCTCTAGAATTTACTAAGATTCCAAAGCCTTTGAATCGTTGATGGTCATGTTTTATCCTGTTGTGTTGCAACTGCATGACAAAAGATCTTTTATATGTGTATGAACCTTATTTGATTCTAATTATTCTTTTTTTTTTCCTTTCAATTCTTGTCGGCGTCTTTGTTACAAAATGCAGTATGCTCATAGGAAATGTGTTCAGCGTTGGTGCAATGAGAAGGGTGATATAATTTGCGAGATTTGCCATCAGGTACTTTGTTCTACCTGTTAATATCTGTTTGCATTTTGAGTGATGATGCTTCATGACTTGCCTCGTCCCATCCCAAAAGCACTTACTGCCAAATGAGCTTGAAAAAGTGGGTTTGGGGGGGGGGGGGGGGGGGGGGAGGGTTAAGAAATAGCATGGTTTTGCATATTCAGTTTATTTGATGGGAGAGAAATATAGCTCACCTTGTGCCATAATTCAATGATGCATTTTTCCCTTCAGAAGTTTAAGTAATTGGGACTTTAGAATCAGTGTTGTCAAAGGCGAAAAGCTTTAAAATGCGATCCAGGTCAATTGGGGCTTTAAGCACAATTTAAGTGTGGGCTTTTAGTAAAAAAAGGTGCAATGAATAAAAAAAAGTAAAAAATATATATGTAATGCAAGAAAAAAGTAACAACTTCATACGTGATATTGTCCTTAATGATTAATATATTCTTTGCCTATTATATTTATTGTTTAGTATCGCTTGATTCAAGGTAGAATTCATGGGCAATGGGGCACACAATTTAGTGCCTTGCCTACGGTAAAGCACAACTTAAGCAAGGTGAAGCACCCTCCCTGAGCTTTTCTGAGCTTTGGTGCTTAAGCGCGCCTTAAATGAGCCTTTGACAATGCTGTTTAGAATCACAAAACTGTATGTTCGTGAATATGTGCTGAAGGAGTTTTCAGTTCAGGCTCGCTTGTTTCAGACAAAGTTATATGCTGACTTGGAAAACTCTGTAACCTGCAGACTTATCAACCTGGCTATACTGCTCCACCACCGCCTTCTCCTTCTGAAGATATTGCCATCGACATCAGGTTAGCTTTCATCATGATTATTGTCTTTGTGCATACCAAATTTGATTTATTTTTCCAAGCATTTCTCTCAATCTATGGAATAGACACATTGATCTTCTGATTTTGGTGTTTACTTTTCAAAGTATGCTGACATTTGTACCATTGCTACACTCTGACACTTACCCACACTCCTCAAAAAGAAATAGAAATGAAAAAAGAGGAAATAGACTTTGGAATAACGATCTTACTTCTGTTTGTGCTGATACCTTTCCCTTTGACTTGATTATTTGTATCTTCTTTATGAATTGCTCCACTTATTTAGAGGCCCCCTGATACTTTATTTGTCTCGAAGCTTATAATTTGTAAGTGAAGCTGCGATTCTTCTTGAATGCAAAAGTAGGTCAATATACTGTTCAATTCAACAAGTCATTAACAAGCACAACTGTATTTTATGCATTTCAGCTTTTTAAAAAAAAAGAATTAATGGTATGCAGTAATAACAAAGCGTGAAATCCTTATCTATGTTGTATGACCATGAACTCTGCATTACCAAATGTCTTCAATATCTAGTGTTGATTCCAATTTCTGGTACTTGTTTGCTCTTTGGTATCGTGTAATTTTATATGTTTGTGGCTTTTTTTCCTTCCAAGTATATGTTTCTAGGTAAAGTAATTCAGCATCATTGACATGAAGATTATTTTCCATAGCCCAACAAGAACAGTTTATGACAATCCGAACTGGCCATAAAGACATTTGACCCCTATTTTGGATGTATTTAAAACATGTTAAACTTATTATATTTTTGGGCAGCCAGTTTTCCACCATTATTTAAAGGCCCTTGTTACTAAAAATTTGGGTGAAAATCTGATGGAACGTTTTCTTTAGTGCCAGTAGCTGTTAACCTCTTCAGTGAGGGCATCCAACATGATCAGCATGTCTCCTCGCAATCTTAATCTTGAAATTTTCTTTTCTGTCTTCTCGGTCGCTGATGGATTCGTCCACGTGGTTTTGCCTTGCAGTGGGGGCTGGACAGTGGCTGGTACTCAGCTTGACTTGCATGATCCGCGGCTTCTTGCGATGGCAGCTGCAGAGCGCCATCTCTTGGAGGCTGACTATGACGAGTACGCTGATTCAAGTGCTAGTGGAGCTGCATTTTGTCGTTCTGCTGCTTTAATTGTAAGCAACTGCTATTCCTTTATGTTATTAAAATCACGTTTGCTAAGTGCTGGCTAATGGAGATGTGGGATATGCATTACTATTTTTCATGTAGAAGCTAATGCACATCAGTAGATACAGAGTTCTTATTCATCGAAAAAAAAAGACACCAGATTCAGAATTCTCTTTTGAGGTGGCAACTTCCTTTGATTTCTGACCCTCCCTCGCTTCTTGAAAATGAGGAGAATGAAAATTTTCCTTTTATAGGAGGCTAATTTAAGGAATGCTCACGATGGAAAATACTGTCAACTCATCCTTGCCATCACCCAAAAAAAAAAAAAAAAACTCATTCCGCCGTATCTTGTTTATATTTTAATGCTCATGTTACAGTGATTTTCCTGCAAGTTCTTGAACTGCAGCACATGGTAAGAGAAAGAGGCCTGTTCAGGGCCTCATGCTGCATTTCATGCTTTTGCTTTCCTCTTATCTTCTTATATTCACTTCCTTCATTGTATTACCCTTTTGTACTTTCCACTGGTTGAATTGATCAGAAATCACCTTCACTTTATTGTCTAGATATGTAAAAGTTCTTCCCAGTACTAAAAATGGAGAAACTAGGGAGAAATCTTTAAGACGCGTTGATAACAAAAACTTTGCTTCCAATATTTTCCTTTTGTGTTGCCCATGCAATCTGTCTATATTATATTTTGAGCTTACTTCGGTTTCTAGATACTTAAAGAATATTGCACACTGTTCCCATGCAGTTGATGGCCCTTCTATTATTGAGGCATGCTGTGACCATCGGAAATGATGATGGAGATGACGATGATGTCTCCACCTTTTTCTCTGTGAGTGAATCATACAGTGAAATCTTCTTTCTATTTGTTGCTTGCTATGATGAGTTTATGACACATTAGATCGTGTGGGATTACTGATCTGGTTGATTTTCTATACAGCTTTTCTTGCTCCGTGCTGCTGGTTTTCTTCTACCTTGCTACATCATGGCTTGGGCTATCAGTATCATGCAACGTCGAAGGCAAAGACAGGTTAGAGCCTTAGAGATTTCTTTTGTTTCTCGTTTTCTATAAATAACTATTAACATGTCAATCTTCATTCTTTGCTAATATGATGATTCGTTACATTTTTGTAAAATGGAAAATTCCTGTGGTGCAGATCAGATAAACTTTTGTTTAGCTTTTGTTATGGTTGACTAACAATGTATCCTTGCACATGTATGTAATTAAATTTTGGCTGAGTTGCTTGGGTCTTTGCTCTAGTTTATGGGAACGAAGTGGACCTTTTCAGAAACATTTAAGACTTCCATTCCTAGTTTAATACGTCAATACTGGGTGCTAGTGGCGGACCCAGGATTTCTCATAAGCGGAGTCAAAAACTATTATAAAGCCATGGTACAACCATAGTAAAGTCAACATCCTGCACCATTTTAAGCCTTTCCCCCTCTTTTTTAAGCACTTGGACAAAGGTATATCAATGTTGATGTCATCGTTTAAGAAAAGAGAATTATAAATTATCAAAATTAAATTATAACAAAACAATTACATTTTGATAAATTTTACTTTCAAATATATACTCTTAATTTTTTTTTGTTAAACTCTAACATAATTGAAAAAATCTAATAATTTCTTAAAGAAATAACAAAAGCAAATTCTATACATGGGAATAATAAACTAATAACAACAACAACGACCCAGTAAAATCCCACAAGTGGGGTCTGGGAGGGGAGGGTACTGTACATAGACCTTACCCCTACCCCGAAGGAGTAGAGAGGCCATTTCCGAGAGACCCTCGGCTCAAGAAGACGGAAAAGACAAGAAGAGAAGGGAGGGGACAATATCTTAGTACCATCAAACAGAAACCAAAGAAATAATAACAGAATCAGAAGAACTACAAAATAGTTTAAATGCAATAACAAAACGAGAAAATAAGTCTCGATGCTACGAAAAACCGAAGGATAGTGTGAACACAACATTAACCACTAGCAGTCTAAGGACAACCCTATCAAACTAGCCTCACCCCCGGGCTCGATTATGTCCTAACCTACAACCCTAATGCTCGACCTCCACACCTTCCTATCAAGGTCCATGTCTGCAGCAACACCATGTCCTATCTGATCACCTCTCCCCAACATCATTTTAAGCCTTTTCCCCTCTTTTTTAAGCACTTGGACAAAGGTATATCAATGTTGATGTCATCGTTTAAGAAAAGAGAATTATAAATTATCAAAATTAAATTATAACAAAACAATTACATTTTGATAAATTTTACTTTCAAATATATATTCTTAATTTTTTTTTGTTAAACTCGAACATACTTGAAAAAATCTAATAATTTCTTATAGAAATAACAAAAGCAAATTCTATACATGGGAATAATAAACTAATAACAACAACAACGACCCAGTAGAATCCCACAAGTGGGGTCTGGGGGGTACTGTACACAGACCTTACCCCTACCCCAAAGGAGTAGAGAGGCCGTTTCCGAGAGACCCTCGGCTCAAGAAGACGGGAAAGACGAGAAGAGAAGGGAAGGGACAATATCTTAGTACCATCAAACAGAAACCAAAGAAATAATAACAGAATCAGAAGAACTACAAAATAGTTTAAATGCAATAACAAAACGAGAAAATAAGCCTCGATGCTACGAAAAGCCGTAGGATAGTGTGAACACAACATTAACCACTAACAGTCTAAGGACAACCCTATCAAACTAGCCTCACCCCCAGGCTCGATTATGTCCTAACCTACAACCCTAATGCTCGACTTCCACACCTTCCTATCAAGGGCCATGTCCTCGGAAATCTGCACTAACACCATGTCCTATCTGATCACCTCTCGCCAACATCATTTTAAGCCTTTTCCCCTCTTTTTTAAGCACTTAGACAAAGGTATATCAATGTTGATGTCATCGTTTAAGAAAAGAGAATTATAAATTATCAAAATTAAATTATAACAAAACAATTACGTTTTGATAAATTTTACTTTTAAATATATACTCTTAATTTTTTTTTGTTAAACTCTAACATACTTGAAAAAATCTAATAATTTCTTAAAGAAATAACAAAAGCAAATTCTATACATGGGAATAATAAACTAATAACAACAACGACCCAGTAAAATCTCACAAGTGGGGTCTGGGGAGGGTACTGTACACAGACCTTACCCCTACCCCGAAGGAGTAGAGAGGCCGTTTCCGAGAGACCCTCGGCTCAAGAAGACGGGAAAGACGAGAAGAGGAGGGAAGGGACAATATCTTAGTACCATCAAACAGAAACCAAAGAAATAATAACAGAATCAGAAGAACTACAAAATAGTTTAAATGCAATAACAAAACGAGAAAATAAGCCTCGATGCTATGAAAAACCGAATGTGAACACAACATTAACCACTAGCAGTCTAAGGACAACCCTATCAAACTAGCTTCACCCCCGCGCTCGATTACGTCCTAACCTACAATCCTAATGCTCGACCTCCACACCTTCCTATCAAGGGCCATGTCCTCGGAAATCTGCAGCAGCACCATGTCCTGTCTGATCACCTCTCCCCAATACTTATTAGGCCGCTCTCTACTACTTCTCGTACGCGCCATGGGCCAAACACCCGCATCTCCTCACTGGAGCATCAGGGCTCCTCCTTCGCACGTGCCCGAACCATCTGAGCCTCGCTTCCCGCATCTTGTCATCCATGGGAGCCACGACCACCTTCTCCCGAATAACTTCATTCCTAATTTTATCCATTCTAGTATACCCGCACGTCCACCTCAACATCCTCATTTCTGCTACTTTCATCTTCTGGATATGAGATTCTTAATCGGCCAACACTCTGCTCCATACAACATGGCCGGTCTAACCACAGCTCTATAGAACTTATCTTTGAGTAACAGTGGCACTTTCTTGTCACACATGACTCCTGATGCTAACCTTCATTTTATCCACCCCGCCCTATACGGTGTGTGAACTCATCGTCAATCTCTCCGTCCCCCTGGATAATCGACCCCAGGTACGTAAAACTACTTTTCTTGGGGATGGCCTGTGATCCAAGCCTCACATCCATGCCCACTTCTCCCGACTCGGCGCTGAATTTGCACTCCAGATATTCTATCTTAGTCCTGCTCAACTTGAAACCCTTAGACTCAAGGGTATGTCTCCAAACTTCCAGCCTGTCATTAGCACCGCCTCGCGTCTCATCAATCAAGGAATAATAAACTAATAAAGTAACCAAAATGAAAAAAGAACTACAACATAAGCAAAACTAACTACCTTCTCAGAAAAAAACATAAACAAAACTAACAAAGTGTAATAGAAGGAAGAAAGTTGTATGGTAATCAAATAATTTTACCATAGCATAAATAAACTTAAATATAAACGGAAGTTAAACTTTCCTATATATAACGAATGTGTTTCAGCAAATTCTGCTGCAAAACAAAATCAACAAATTCTTAGGAAATATATATCATATTATCGAATTAGTAATCCACATACATGGGCTTATTTTTTGTATTAGCTCAATTAAAATGAAATCGAACTTCACCGGGTGCTTCTAGATTTTGCAAATCGAAGTTTATTTTATAGCCATACCTCTATTTTCCTGATTTATACTTTGGCCTCCCACTTTTTGCTTTAATGTTGATTGTGGTGTAAGTCGCAATATATAATTGGTTATATGCCCAGTGCGATGGTGCCACTATTTCTTCCAGTTGTGAGTTTGTATGTTCTGCTGATAGATGTCAGCACTTTGTACACAATTAAGTAAATTTGAATTAGATAAAATCTTGGAACGTTTTTCATCTTATCATGTGAACTAAGTAGAATACTAAAATAGAATATTTTAATGACATTTTTGAAGTGTTTTTGCCTGCTCTAACTATGGAAGTTATGTGCGTGCAGCTAGGGTGCACATATTAAGTTAACTTTGAGAAACAGCAAGTGAGCCTTTCTTCTGTATTTTATACAAAATTTGTCTATTTGGGAAATCAAGCAGTGTTTTCTCTAACTACAATTTTTCAGACATCATAAATATTTGTTATTTTCTATATATTGCAATCTATATTACTTTTTGTTTCTAAGTAAGGAAATTTTATGCGGACCATTCAGAAAGTTAGATTGTTTGGTCCTCCAGCTTCAAACTCCCTCATTCATTTTGTGATGGAGTGAAAGTTGTTTCTTTATACATCAAAATTGACTATATAATGTTCAGGTTTTAGAGTCTTTTTTCACCAGTAATTTATTCCGTTGTTTGGTAGGTTCAAATAATTGATACTGCTGTTGTCCCCACCCCACCTCCTTTTTGTTGACCCCCTTTCTACCGGCCCATTTTGTTATTGGCCTGGATTATTAAATGCAGAATAATATGTGTTTGGAGATTTTGCATAGTACTTTTACTCATTACTCCTTCGTTCTGATTCAGTAGTACATTTTTAATTTTGCATTGGTAGTAAGTTAAAGTTGAAAAGATGGAGTTGTTTGGGCCAAAATTGAATGGAAGAAGTAATGAAGATAGCAAAAATAAGTCCGATGAACCTCTTGTAGGAGTAGTATTCAAAATTTGTTACAATTTTCCATTTAAGGTAGTCGGACAACATTTTAAGACAACCTGTAATCGAAGCGGCACCACTATTTGTGATGTAATTATATCACGTGTCTCGTTTACTAATCATTTTTTCTTTGTGTTACTTTTTTTTTCCTGGTTTACCGGATACTTATTCTTCAATCTTTTCTTCAAAGCAGGAGGCAACAGCAATTGCGGCAGCAGAAGTTGCTTTCATGCTGCAGGCAGGGCAACATAGGGGCTTGCATGTAACAATAGCACCAGGACCTGCACAGGCAGCTGAACCTTCAGCAACACCAGCACACCCAACTACTCATGTTGCAACACCAACCGCCCAGGCGACATCCTCTCCTCCAGAGCTAGTATAAATGGCTTTGCTCAGTTTGCTTGTTGTAAAATAGTTGCCGATAGGGCCATTTTACTGTTGGTAAGTTGCCCAATGTGGGGATGAGTAGAAGGGTAGAGGAGTATTCTTTTCCCTTTTTGCTTTTTCGATTTATTAGCTGTATCTTTGCATTGCCAAATTTGGAGTGCAGAGGCTGAAACTTCTTCCATTTGTTCAATTTTCATTAATGCTTCAACATGTAAAAATATAGTAGCGAACTTAGCTGCTTTCAATGTGGAGATAAGATACCATATCTTCACATCGTGTACATTGTTTATATATTACCATTATGGTTTACTCTTCCTGCCGCTTAATTAGTATTTACCCTTGCTTTCTTACTTGCGATTTTTTCTACTGTATTATATTTGGGCACCTTACTGGTAGTAATTATTTGAGCTGGATTGCTTCTGTTATTGATATGCTAGTTAATTTCCTAGACTTTGTGATGTATATATCTCAGCTATTTATTTCTACGCTGATAGAGATATGATTAACTATACAGGTTAAACATCTTAAATTCCATACTCACGTCTAATTGTGCCAAATAAAAGAGGAAGGAAGGAGTTATATATTAACATCTTTGTCATTGCTTAAATGAAACTTCAGCTGAACTCTAACTTTGAAATTTACTAGTATTTCTTTAAATATTTAAATGAAGTATTACAGGGACGCTCTTTGTCATACTTTTTTAGTATTCCAAACGTGAAGCTCTTGATCGAACTCATGAAATACTTGGCCTATTTTTGTGAAGTAGGACTTCACAATTGGTTTGAAGTAAGCATCCCATATTCATTAATATGCGAGGAACAAATTCATAACAACGGGCAAGAGGAAAGAAGAACAAATTCAGAATCTGCGAATAAGAAAAAGGAAAAAGGAAAAGGGAAGGAAAGAGATGGTCCACATGGGTAAGCAAGAACAAATAAAGATGGAAAAGAATAATTATGCTTGACAAGGCCAAGAATGGGTAGGAGAGAGAGGACTGAGGAGGTCCTAAGAATTTTGAATGGAGGGAAATTGCACAATCTAAATTAAAGATGGAGCAAAGAAAAGCATAAAGAGAAACTCATTAAGCACAAGGAACCAAGACTGTCATTTTTGTTTTTAGATTGGAATTCTAAAATCTAAAGTAGAATTTGGCATAAAGTAAGTCCTTGGATTTATATTTTTTGAAGAGGCTTCTATTCTTCACATTGCCCAACAATCTGCTTTATCTGGCTTTCTTGCAACTGTTGCAATCTCAACTTTGGCCTCCCCATTAATTAACTTCTGCTAGTAGGGACATACATCTCTTTCTATATAATTAAAATCCTAAACCCTCTTTAATTATAGCATTACCATCTCATTTGCTCAATATTGATTGATAGAGTTACTCGGTATATGTGATTGTAAATATCTAGTATAATAGTCAAGCCGCGCACGAGCTAGCCACTGTTGTCATAAAGAAATTGTTAAGCTATCAAAGGCAATAGCAGTTCCAAATTGGGGTTTCTCAAGCTGTTTGTAAAACTGTAAAATTAAATTGCTTAGAGGTTCAAGAACAGGTGGTAATTATAATTAGATGACATGGCAGATGAGTTGGCATAAAGTCCAAAAGACTGGATTTGGTCATTGTTTGGTCCAAAAGGGGAAAGCATGAAAGGGATGTAGGGAACAAATGTATAGATTCTTGGCTTCTAAAGAATGGGTGTTCCAACTTCACTTTTATTCAAACCTGTCAGTGTCTTGTATAACAGCCTTATATTGCTTGCAGCATCACAGGCTTATGATTGAAGTGAATCTTAAACTTCTCTATATGTTTTGTCTTGGGACCCTCACTGCTTTATGTACCTTTAGTCTTGCAAATCCCATAAAAGATGAAACACAAGTTTATATGTACAGGCACTCTGTGCAGGATATGCTGAGTGTAGCCACAGACAAACCTCTTATTTTCTCATCATAACCTCACCCAAGAAAACACTTTTCTTCCTTCTGTTGCAGAAAACATGTTGTGTCCTTCCTGTAGGGTGATTGTCCTAATTCTTTGTATTGGGTTCTTGTCAATTCAACCAGAGGAAGTTTCTGCTCTCACAAGTATAGATCTTGCTCTCGGATGGGGAGGAGGCAAGTTATTTTTCTTGAGAAATTCTCGGATACTTAAGGCTGCTGAAATGCAGGACCTACATACGCAGCTGAATATAGCGCCTGCACCTTCGATGACCTTTGATCCAAATCAATCAAACAAAAGAAGAGTGAGAAGAGGATCAGATCCCATCCATAATAAATGTTGACAGTGTGTCCAAAGCAAGTGTGCAAATGATGAACATTTCAAGATTCATAAGGACAGGAATAGCTGCCTTCTTTTGTATTTTTTCTAAGAGAAACTTGAGAGTGGTGGGCAATTCTGCATCCTCGGAAGTTCTTTTTTAGGTTTGTGAGTTGTGACACATGACTATCATTTGTTTGAGTAGAAGTCTTGACTTGAAAGCAGCAGCTTCATGTGTTATGTAAAGCTACAGCCACAGAAAGACATTAGGATTTTATGCTCATTATCATACACACCAAAAATGTTTTATATTTTCTGACCAGATAGATATCATGTTATCTTTAAGCATCAGTACATCTTGCATGTATAATGAAATTGAATTGTCCCTGGATGTTGCTGTTGCCTGCAATTCCTCTACCTCTATTGCACGGACTTCCTCTTACTGGTTTTCGTTTATTATACATGCTAGTTAAAGAATCAAATTCCAGTTATGTCAGTGGGTAATGCTGGTGGTTAAGAGAAAGCATAGTTATCTGTCAGGAGAGAGGCACAAAATTTGCTTACATTATAAAAAAAAGAATTTACAATAAGTTAAGAAATTTGGCAACAAAAGAAAAAAAAGAGATATTCTCATACCACAAAGTAGAGAATCAAGCTCGACCTGACAGCTGATCTCCTAAAAGAACTACAGGATGATGTTCTGAAATTTCACATAAATAATCATGACATCTGGTCTTTGAGGAAAAGCTGTGACCTGTGGTATCTTTTGTCGCGATGATCCTTCAGTCGTATAGATGACACCTTTCTTGAAACTGCCTGCCAAATCATATCCACTGCATCATCAGTTTGGGATGGATATTGATATCCAAAATGTTTGCTGAGCACCTTTAACCTTTCCCACATTTTTGTCCACTGATCTTCCTTCATTCCTCTAAGAAGGTTCAGAAGGTAGCCCTTCTTTACAGCATCAGATGAATTCACAAACACACAGAACTCTGAGTAATCGAGAACATCTTCAAATGGTAGCTCAATCTCATCACTAATTATAACCGGAATACAGTGGCTAGCAATTGCATCAAAGAGTCGATTTGAAGAGGGAGTGTCTCCAGCAATATTCAGGCAGAATTTGGACGACGCCATTCCTCTTCCAGCCTCCCTGACACCATTTGCTTGGATGCTTCCAAATGTGAAGTGTACATCATTTTCATCTTTGAGAAGGTAGTATAAATTTTGACGAATTTCTCCACCCTGGTATTAGATAAGCAAGAAAAAATATCTATCACTTCAAGTTGACTTCATAACAATCAATATTCTCCTTTCGAGCTTCAAATGACATAAACAGGAACATTCCAGTTATGTTACTTCCCTGAATGTCATTGGCAACCCACAGCCTACATAAGGGGCCATCAAATCATCCTACCCATCTACTGTTTGTTAGCTTCCCTGTTTTATTTTTCTTTTGGGCGGAGCTCGTGATATTACTTTCTCTGCAGTCAACAGGGAATTCCTCTATTACATTTCCATTTGAAAATCTTAGAAGGTAATAAGATCTATTTTGTCCTTGTGACGCCTAAACATTAACAACTCTGGAATGCTGATCAGGGTATCAGAAATCTACTAGATATATCATACTTGAAGCAAAAGATAGAGGGACTTTAGTTTTGCTTCTGTTTCAAATACGATATGAACTATATTCCAATCTTACAGTTGAGAGCAAAACCAATGTATCGAGGTGACAGGTCAGAGAATATAACTGCACATGCTATAGGTGTTCAAAGTGAAAACCCAAATCAATTAACCAGTACAGGGAATAAGAGCATGATAAAGTACAAAGCAGCAATGTTACTTTGTCCGAAAACGAAAAGCTGTGGCAACATACCATTCTTTCACGCTGCTGAAACTACTTATGGTAACAAAAAACTACACCTCAATTTCAAGCTAGTAGACTTCGGCTACATTAATCCTCACTATCCATTTTGCTCCATTTGGGCCCATTTCATTCCAATATTACTTTTGGTACAGGACAGGAGAAAGCTTTGTCTCGCTCTAATTTTCAAGTGTCACTGCCACTAAAATATATGGGGCCCCACAAACTGATGTATGCTATCTTATAAGTAATTAGATTAAAGCATATCTTTTATGACATAGAAAATAGCAAAATCACTAACAAATTGTTTAACTCATCAGTTGCATATAAAAGCAGATGTGAAACTCACATCTTTTCGATAGATTGCCCCTTGAAAGTAAACTAATGTATCCCGTTGTCTGAAAGAGGGTGAGTTGCCAGCACCTATTGTCTGGACCATATGTTTGTAAGGAGCAATGACATCCTTTCCAATATTTGCTATTTCGGCTCTATACCTTCCAAAATCTGCAAGTACAAACATGGCGGAACCAAGCTTCTCTCTTGCATCCAACAAACTATTGGGGTGGTGAGCAACAATAACATGATCCTTTCCACCCCTTCGCGTCCACTCATCTCTACTTTTTAAAAAGTCCACCACTTTATCCTGCAGCACTCTATCAAGACTGAATTTTTCCTTCCCTTGAACCTTAGAATGCCTATTGTAACTCAAAGACGAAAAGAAGGGCACAAAAATTACATCTGCCTCACTCGAATTCAGCACTCTGACAGCAGTGCATGGTCCATTAATATTTGGCGAGTTTGTGGATAGAAGGTCAAGGGTAAGCCAATATTCAATGCTATGCTGCAAATTCAAGCCACCAGGGTACGAGGGTATTTGGCTCGGGTTACCAACACTAGGCCATGTTTCGTCCTTACTTCCTTTCCAACCTAATAACCCAAAGTGAAATTCAGGAGGTAAATCATACATATAAACTTTAAGAAGAGGTCGTTCCGGGCCACAAGTTTTCCCAACTTCAAATCCAACAGAATCATTGCTGAAACTGGAAGTTTGACAAACAAATTCTTGGGTTTTCAGGATTTGTTCATGTGAAGTTTCAATAGGCAAGAAAGGAGGTTTTGAGGTCAAGTAAATGGAAGTAGTATTAGCAAGAATTAAACTAAAAACTGATTTGGGTATGAAAGAATTGTCAGCAAATTGAAGAAGGGAAAGTGAAGAAATTATCAAAAGGAAAACAGAAATGGCTATTAGACAGGACAGAGACCTTGAAGGTAACATGCTTTTATCAGGAATCACAGACATTTGATGATTTCTGCTTATTTCATCAAATTTTCAGCTATCAAACCCTGACAACAAATATTGGTAAATTCAGCTATTAAACCCGTAAAAGTTTGTTTGTTTTACCGCAAATTTCTGCTATTACACTGCATAGGAAAACAAATGCTCCTATTTTACCTGCAAATATCAAAGAACAAAAACAGCTGAAATTCCAAAAGGAACACTGTGTCAGCTGAGGAAACAAGATTTGTTTACCTTTTGTTATCTGGAAAATACACCCCAAAATCAAGACCACGGAAGCAAAACGAAAAATAACAAGAAAAAATAGACTGGAGAATTCAAAATCCAATCTTTCTTATTTGGGTCATCAAGATGAATCAATGTTCAACAAAGGGAAAATAAATACTGTAACAAGCTTGCTAAAAGTAGAGAGATGAGTAGCTACCTGATAAAGCTCTTAGGTCAGTAGAAAAAATCAGACTTTTTGATGAAACCTTATTTTCCATAATACTAATAATACTAGACTATATTTTATTAGGAGTAATTTCTTTAATATGAAATTTCCTGTTTAGTTAATGGTCATATATGCAAATCCTCTTGAAATCTGCAAATTCCTACTGGAGAAGCAGTGCAGTCGATTTTCATAATCGTATCCAATGACATGATTCATTAGGGGAACTAAGTTCGCTGTAAACCAATAACATAACAGACCACATGATGGTTTTTTGTTTTGTTTTTGTCAAAAGTATGGCGTGTTTTAGTCAAAGTACGGAGTATTTTCAATTTATGTGATTTTTTTGGTTGTATTTGGGCCTAAAAATTGACTTCTTTTCATATTTGAAAATAAGCTTTTATGTTGTTCCCATTTTTCCTATGATTTATGTGGTGATATTGATATTATCTTCTTTTGTCTTTTTGTCCTCTTGAGCCGAGGATCTTTCGAAAACAGACTCCCTATCCCTTCAGGGTAGGAGTACCCTCTCCAGACCCCATTAGTGAAATTTTACTGAGTTGTTGTTGTTGTTACTTTATACAATGATTTATAGTCACGCAAAATAAATATGCCTTATTTTATCCCACAAATTCAAAAGTCTTATCGTGTTTTTTAAACTCCGTGCCCAATCAAATGAATTCACGTAAAATAAAAATGGAGGGAGTATTTGATATTCCATGGGGCTGGTCCTATTGACCAAATACGGTAATCTATTAGTAGTAATTGCTTTGATTAGTAGACTAACTGTTCTTTCTTTTCTTTTTAAAATTTTCCCCACTAAATTGGAATCAGGAAGAGGTAAGAGGAATCCAATTCCAACCTAACATCCAGGAGACTCTTACTAATAATACTAATTTCTCTGTGATTGATATATTTTAATATTTCAATTAAAAGTGTTTATAATCATACAAATACTATGACACACTTAAAATCACAAGTCTCAATTTTTTTTACAACAATATAAATATTATGGCTTTTTTAAATCGCATAAGGTCTTTCCTTTTTTTATTTATTAAAGTTTATATATACCAAGTTAAATTAGAACAATTTTTTGGAAACGAAAAGAATATTTAAATGTATAAGTTTTGTTGGTGGTAAACAAATTGTTGATTCACGTAGTTTTGTGACCTTAAACCTAATTTGAGGGACATAATAATTGTAGGTTCACTTAGAGTCACCGAATCGAGACACACGAAGAAGAAAATAACATAGAGATGAGTCGGTGGCTCGTGCATTTACTGCCACTGTCACCTGTGTAGCATTTGGCGCCACCTAGAAAATACTTATAAATATCACTTCATGGAATTTCAAATATCAATCGCTTGGTGAATTAAATTTATTTAAAATATTTATATTTTAAAAATGAATTATTAAGTACTTTTCAAATTTACTGATATTTTTAATTTGTGAACTTTTAATTAAATGACACATTTATATGTTAAAATATAGATCGATAAAGAGATGAAACTTATATTCGAAGAGAGAAATTTTACTATGTGAGTTACATAACTAACATACTTATAGGATGCTAGTTTATTTCTTGACAAGTGAACTCATGTTTCTACGTATTTATTTTAAAACATAACTAAAAATAGTCAACATTTAAGTCTATTCTTTTTTTCTAATTATATGCTTAGTTGGTCAACAAACGAAAATTAAAACGGGAAAAGAGAAGCTTGAACAGTATTTGTAGTATGAATAATTTCAAGAGTCAATAGATATTTGATCATTTTATATTACCTATATTGACTTATAATTTGTGTCTGGTGATGCAACTGTGTAAAGCCTATATAGTGTATTGGTAGAAAAATTATATTACACGTAAAATTAATCAAGTGGATGACGAAGCAAGTCACATGGATCAATAGAAGAACGACAACGGGATGAAAGTTTAGAAAAAGATATGGAGTAAGAAGATACGGGATAAACATCCACGAGATTATTAGAAAAGGATGCTCGAGTCTATTCGAAGAGTTGAAGAGACACAGTCAAGATGAACTAGGGCAGAAAAGATGGTAGATTCATAGATCTTCAATCAATGAGTTCAAGCGTTACAGAATCTCCACGCAACAGTTACAATTATCTATTGTAACGTCTAATTAATGATATAAATACCCATTAATGCTCAATTATAAAGAGGAGTAGACGTTGTACTCAAAGCTCCCTATAAACGGGAGTAAAAATTACTTGTATGGACATGTTCTGATCATTACTGGAATATACTTTATATTCTTGTGCTTTTACTAATTTTCTATTCTAATTTCCATTATTGTTTTAGATAATTCTCTTGATTATCAGTAGCTCAAGTACTTCTTAAAATAAGCTTTGAATAAGAATCCGATTCTTTGGTTAAACAAATTGGTTCTGTTACCGGAAAACTGATAATCCTTTTTTACTTTCCAAATTATCCTTACTGAATCATGTCAAACGCCAACGACAACAACCAACATGCAACAGGAACTCCAACTCCATCGCCTCAAGGAACCCCACGTGGTTCAAGGGAACAAATCCCGAAAAGATCCACAACTCACAACAATGACCAGCTTAGAAATGAACAAACATGAGAGCAAGACAATGTGAAGCAAATAGTTGCTGACTATGTGAATGAAGCTCTTCAAGCTTTCGTGAGGGGGCTACCAGCTATACCGCCAACACCTCCTCCAAACAATACTGCAACTGTGGAAAATCGACCTGGACGTCCACGACCCTGAGTACCATGAGGAACTGCTCTAACTGGCTATGCTGGAGTCTTTCAGTTGTGGAAACAAGCCCCTATTCCTATCGGTTGAGTAGCCCAAGCTCCTTAAGATCCACAATCAGGACTGGCTAATTCCGGAAGTGGAGGCACTCCTAACGAATCCCTCGAAGGGAGACCAGGTATTACTAGTAATTCAGATTTGCAATCTTTAATACTAGCCTTGCAGAAACAGGTGAAGGAACAAAACGATCGTATCAAGCAAATTCCTGGCGTACCACCTATCATCAAAGGGATCGATATTGACAAATATTCTCAACAACCATGGAAGCCAAGTGTTGCACCTCTGCCGATTCCTAAAAAAGTCAAAGTGCCCGATATACCAAAATATGATGGGACAACTGATCCCCGTGATCATGTTATTGCATTCACCACAGGATTAAAAGGCAACGACTTAACCAAGCAAGAGATAGAGTCCGTGCTGGTCAAATATTTTGGATAGACTCTTACCAAAGGAGCACTAACGTGGTATTCTTTCTTACCCGAAAATTCTATTAACTCTTTTGCTGAGCTTGCAGATTCCTTCATAAAAGCACATTCGGGTGCACAAAAAGTAAAAAAGAGAATGGAAGATATATTCAAGGTAAACAAGGAGATACAGAGTTGCTTCGAGAATTTGTAGATAGATTCCAACGAGAAATAATGATGTTACCCAGAGTACCTGACAGCTGGGCAGCTATGGCATTTGCGAGCAATTTGAATGAGAAAAGCTCTGAAGCCACGAGGAGACTCAAAGAAAGCTTGCAAGAGTTTCCAGCTACAACGTGGAATGATGTTTATAACAGGTACAATACCAAATTACGAATTGAAGAGGATACTATAGCTCAATCTAAGGCATAAGAAAGGACGAGTTCGAGACGATCAAATTCAGAAAAGAGAACTGGTAAAAATAGGTGCGAGACATATATGGGACCTTTATGACGGGAAACTCGTCCCAAGTTTGAATGCACGACCTGATCACAGACCGTCAGATAGAGATTCAAGTTCATCATCATCAAGATTCAGAAAGAATCGAGATGAACGAAATAGAGGTAATAACCCAAATGCGAGAACTGGAGACTATAACTTCAATGTAAGTACTTCCGAGCTAATTGTTGTGTTGAGAAACATGGGAGATAAAGTTCGTTGGCCCAAAGAGATGAGATCAAATCCAAACAGAAGGAACCCAGACTTCTGGTGTGAATTTCACAATGATCACGGGCACGGAACATCATATTGCAGGTTATTACAAGGTGAGGTAGCATTTATTAAAACATGGCTATCTAACAGAATTATTTAGTGAAAAAGGTAAGCAGGCATAAATGAAGAACAACAGGAGACTCCTAAACCACCATCTCTGAAGAGAACAGTAAATGCGATAAACCTACGAGAAGAGGTTATTGGTGTAACCTATACTGCAACAAGAAAGACAACGAAGTTCACATTAACTCACGGGAAGCAAACTCGTGAAACCTTGGAGGACGATAGTATAACATTTGATGATGCAGATGTTGATAGGTTATTGGTCCCTTATAACGATGCACTAGTAATATCTTTACTTTTACATGACATTAATGTGAAACGAGTATTGATTGATCCAGGTAGCTCAGTGAATATTATTTTGCTGAGAGTTGTGGAGGAGATGCTGATGGGAGACCATGTAACTCCAAAAGCACGTTCCCTATCCGGATTCAATAACTCTACTGTCATTACGAAAGGTAAAATTTAATTGAGTACTTACGCAGAAGGGGTTATCAAAGAAACAAAATTTCAATTCATTGACACAGACATGTCCTATAATGTAATTATGGGAAGGCCATGGATTCATGACATGGACACTGTACCATACACACTACATCAGGTTATCAAATTCCATTCAAAATGGGGTATTCAGCAGATTCGAGGAGATCAATAAATCTCGAGGAATATCAACTCAGTAATACACTCGAATAAAAAAGAAACGAAAATAGAACAAAAAGATGTGGGAGCAGCTCAAACAGATATGGGAACAAATGATAAAGATACGGTGAATCAAATCTCAACAGAGGTCACATCAAAGCAGACGGACGTGGATTCTAGACCAGATGTTATTCAGGAGCCAGAAGAAAATGAAAACATAAAAATAACAAAAGAGGAACTCGAAGTTGTTCCATTGTTTGAGCAAAGGCCAGAACAAAGGATTCACATCAGATCAAGGCTAAACCTAGTCAGAAGAGGTAAGTTAATTGAATATTTAAAATCTAACGCAGATTGTTTTGCATGGTCCCATTCAGATATGGCATGTATACCCCCAAAAGTGATGACTCATAAATTAAATGAAGACCCATCATTCGTACCTGTAAAGAAAAAGAAGAGGAAACAGGGATCATTCAAAAAGGAAGTGATTGATGAAGAGGTACAAAACTCTTAAAAATCGGTTCAATACGCGAGGTAAAATATCCCAATTGGTTAGCTAATATTGTGGTAGTACCTAAGAAGAACGGTAAATGGAGAGTTTGTGTAGATTACATTTATTTAAACAAAGCATGTCCAAATGAGTCTCTTCCTTTACCGCACATAGATCAAATGATTGACGCTACCGTAAGTCACGAATTATTAAGCTTTCTAGATGCTTATTCTGGTTATAATCAGATAAAAATGGATCCCTCAGGCGAGGAAAAACTTCCTTTATTACAAACATGGGGACTTATTGTTACAAAGTCATGCCTTTTGGCTTGAAAAATGCTGGAGCCACGTATCAAAGACTGGTGACCAAGATGTTCCAGGAATATATGGGGAAGACAATGAAAGTATACATCGATGATATGTTGGTCAAGTCAACACAAGTTGAAGACCATTTTCAACATCTTTCAACGACATTTGAGATCCTTCGCAGGTATAATATGAAACTAAATCCAGAAAAATGCGCCTTTGCCGTCGAATCAGGTAAGTTTTTGGGTTTTCTCGTATCTAATAGAGGCATTGATGTTAATCCTACTCAAATTAAAGTTATTGAAGAAATACCCGATGTGCTCGCAGGTAAAAAATAGGTTCAAAGGTTGACATGTAGGATTGCGGCTTTAGGAAGATTCATTTAGAGATCTCTAGAGAAGAGTTTTAAATTCTCCTCAGTGTTAAAGAAGCAGAATCAGTTTGAATGGACTGAAGAATTCCAGCAAGCCCTCAAAACTTTGAAGGCTTATCTATCAAATCCTCCCCTATTATCCAAGCCAAGGGAAAGAGAAAGACTATATGTTTATCTTGTTGTTGCAGAAGTAGTTGTAAGTGCAGTCTTGGTAAGAGAAGACAAAGGTAAGCAATCTCCTATTTATTATGTAAGTAAATCCCGATTGGATGCTGAAACTAGATACCCCCATCTAGAAAAGCTAGCTTTAGCCCTAGTCATGACAGCTAGGAAATTGAGACCATATTTTCAATGTCATTCAATTTATGTCGTAACTTCATATCCTTTAAGAAATATCCTACATAAACAAGAACTGTCAGGCAGATTGGCCAAGTGGGCAATGGAATTAAGCGAATATGATATTGTTTATCAACCTAGGACAACTATAAAGTCTCAGGTTTTAGCAGATTTTGTCGCGGAGTTTAATACCAATATAATTCTTGAAGTAGAAAAGGAATTATAGATTTTTACCGGAGCTAATCTAGGAACATGGACTTTATTTACTGACGGTTCTTCTAATGTTAAATGAGTTGGTTTTGGAATTGTCTTGATACCACCGTCGTTGTGAAACGATAAGGCAAGAGATCAAATGTTATCCTATTACTAACAATGAAGCAGAATATGAAGTTGTCATTGCAAGTCTTGAACTAGCACGAGAACTCTCAATAGAGCAAATCGTGATCAAGAGTGACTCTCAACTGGTGGTAAATCAGATGCAGGGGACTTACACCGCTATATAAACTCGAATGCATCAATATTTGGAAAAAGCACGGTACCTGGTCAGGCAATTCAAATCATGGAAGATCGTGCAAATACCCAGAGAGAAAAACGCAGAAGCGGATGCGTTAGCTAACCTTGCTTCAGTAACAGATGTAACGAGTGAAGAGAATGCTATTGTACTACATTTATTTCATTCAGCACTCGAGCAGGATAAGCATGAGGTAACATTTAATAATTTAACCTAGGATTGGAGAAACAAAATTGTAATTTTTTTGCAGTATGGGACCGTGTCTGAAGATAAGAAAGAGGCTCAAGAACTTCGACGAAAAGCCGCACGACACTGTCTGGTTCGAGACAATCTATATCGCAAAATGTTTGGTGGTCCTTTAGCAAGGTGCCTCAGACCCAATCAAATTGAATACGTGATGAAGGAAGTACATGAAGGACGTTGCGGAAATCACACAAGTGGAAGGTCTCTAGTGAAGACTCTAATCAGAGTAGGATACTATTGGCCTAAAATGGAGGAAGACACGGAAAATTTTGTAGCCAAATGCGATAAATGACAATGCTATGCTAATAATATGCACGGACCTGCAGAATTATTATGTCCAGTTATATCTCCATGGACATTTATGAAGTGGGCGATGGATATACTAGGACCTCTACCCCAAGCCAAAGGAAAGTTACGGTTCTTACTTGCACTAACATATTATTTTTCAAAATGGGTAGAAGAAGGTGCTTTCAAACAGGTACGAGAGAAGGAGGTGAAGAATTTCATTTGGAGAAACATCATATGTCGCTTTGGTGTCCCAAAGGAGATCATATGTGATAATGGCCCACAATTTATAGGCTCACAAATCACAGAATTCTTCCAACGTTAGCAAATCAAATGTATCACCTCCTCACCTTATCACCCCTTGGCTAATGGGAAAGCTGAGTCAACGAATAAGATTATCATCAATAATTTGAAAAAATGACTAGAAAAGTCAAAAGGAAATTGGACCGAAGAGCTACCAGGAGTGTTATGGGCTTATAGAACTACAACAAAAACAGCCACGGGAGAAAATCCATGTGCACTTGTCTATGGTTCAGAGGCTCTAATACCAGTAGAAATTGGTGAGCCAAGCACGAGATTCACATTGGCAACAGAAGAGTCAAACAATGACGAGCTAAGAACAAATCTAGATTTACTTGAACAAAGGAGAGAAGCCGCTTTAATTCTTATGGCATCATAAAAACAGATTATAAAGCGGTACAAACAGAAAAGCTCACCTCAGATATTTTAAAATTGGGGATTGTCCTTAAAAAAGTTTTCCAATCGACAAAGGTTGCTGGAGCAGGAAAATTAAATCCAAATTGAGAAGGACCCTATAAAGTGCTCGGTATCGCTGGAAGGGGTGCTTATGAGTTGGAAACCATGGATGGAAATATCTTACCCTTGAGTTGGAACGTTGTTCATTTAAAGAAGTACTATTTTTAAGCTAAGGAAATACCCACGGTCATATATCATTTACATACGTTTTTATTTAGTACAATTAAAATCATACTAACAATTTCAGATGATAGGCAAAAAGCTAACCCATACTAAATGATGATATTACACCTGAAAAGACACGCGGAAGTAACTTAATTCCATGCCTAGGGTTACAACCTTTCTGAAGGAAATTTTCAAGGGTTAAGCAGTCATTATCTAAACTATACACCTTCGAGTCTCATATGTTTTTCCTTTTTAGGAAAAGGACCACATGGAAGGAATAGTCAAGTGCTCGAGATTTCATACTTCAAAGCTCAAACACTTTGGGGACTATATAATATGGAAGGCAAAGAAGACTAGCAAAAAGTCATAATTCAAGCCTACAGTCTATTTTTACCCAACAAATCAAAAGTTACGAGCAAAGTCAAAAAGCCAAAAATGCAAGCCCGATTCAGAAACCTACAAAGAACATATTCGTGAATGTAAACGAATGTTTAGGTCAAAGGAAATATTTAGTCAGGGGTTGAAATTTATACCCTTGTATTTATTCAAATCTGTTGTAAAGAAAATAGTTACGAAAGAGTTATAGATGATACTTTGAACACAAGTAAAGTATTACGAAAGTTCAAATAATACAAAAACTTTCTTCAAAACACCACTCAACGGAACATGTGAATTCCTATTTCTTTTTTGTATATTTACACAATTATGAAGTTGAGACGTCTTCTTCATTAAGTGTCGTTTATAAAAGGGCCCTCTTTTATAGATCGTGTTTATTTCAAAAAGATACGAGAGATTAAAGCATTTCGATGCAAACATTTAGAGTGAAACAGAAACTCAAAACACACAAGTTGAGCCAAAAAACTTAAACTTAATATTATCGATGGTTAAAACTAAGTATGAACTTAGTTCAAACCTATCTTGTTTATACAAAATTGCCCCAAAACTATTCTGGGGACTTTCCAAAAAACATTACCCCCAAATGGGACCAGGGGTAAAGCCACCAATTGTTTCTCCAAATAAAAAAAAAAAGGTAACAACACTTTCATTTTTCACTTGGGTGGGAGGGGGGGGGGGGGGGGGGTAACTTCATCAATAGGAGGAAAAGCTTGAGATGACGAGGGTTGAACAACAACTTCACCAGGTACAATCTCATCACCTACAGGAACTTCAAACTCGGATGATGAGAAACTTTGACTTTGGCGAGCCTTTTCGATTGTCTCTTTGGTTTTAGCTATTTCAGCTTTCAAGTCAAAGTATTACTGGCTTACTTCCGTTAATGTATCAAGACAAGTATTCAAGTAAGCCCAACTCACATCAACGACTTCTTTATCCTCGAGAGATTCATAATCCTTCTCCTATTGATCAACCTCTACTCTCAACTCATCCCTTTCAATCAAAGCTGCATCATAGGAAGCTTGCAAAGGGGAAAAGGGTCTCTCCAAGAACTTAACCTTACTAGAAGACTCACAGAGATCATCTTGGGCTTGTGTGAGAGATTGAACAAGTTCTCCAGAGTAAGCCTCTTTCTGGTTCAGCAAGTCCTTTAAGCTTCTTATTTCTTCAGAAGCTCGGAAGAGTTGTTCGGCAAATGAAGATTCAAGGAGATTTTTGTCCTTGCCTACTTGATTGGATGAAGCCTTCTCAATGGCTAGCTCCGCTGCTATCACACTTACCTGCTGCTCCAAGGTACATTTTTCTTCCTCTACTGCTTCCATGTCTAGTTGAAGACTCTCGAACTGTTCTTTCCAATTATCTGCCTCGGTATGGTAGTCATTCATCAACTGCTCCGTATGTACAATCCTTTTCATCATCTCTGTGCCAATGAGATTGATCTGCACAAAAAAAAAGAAAATATGATACAATAAAAGTTAAATTCTTGAAAACAAAAACACATGAAGTGTACCTTCAAAGATGAGTGTACAATCTCATTCATCCATGTAAGGGAGTTGTGGCTTTCCAGCTTCGACTTTTCAACAAGGCCAATTAAAGGTTTTAACCATACATGTGCCTGACCTGATTTCTTCAAAAGGCTTCCTTCAGCAGGAACCTCAATGGTAACTTGTTTCATCACCCCACTACTAGAAGACCCGATTTCAACATGAGAAGGCACGGTAGTAGGGGTAGTCGAAGGAGCCACGGGTGGCACAGTCGGGGCAACAGAAATAACAACAGGTATGGTTAATTGATGTTCTACTGGAGCAGATGCAGGAAAGATGGAAAGATGCTCTTCCTCATAAATTGAGCCAATGTGTTCTTCATGAAACCCTTGAGAGAACAATTGTTCAACTGAATCATGGGTTGCAGCAGGAGTTTCTTCTTCATAATACACGGGGGCAGCACCATCAGGCTCAGGCACGGGAGATGGACCAGGAAGGGGAGTAGATTCATCATCAGACACAACTCCTCTCCTTGCTCGTGACCTACGCACCAACAATACTTCCTTTTGCTTCTCTTCATCTTCCACAGTCTGGGTCCTATCCACCTTCCTTTTCGATGAAGAGCCTAGAATTATCTCTTGAGCCTTGGATAAGGAGAGCCTCGAAGCAGTTATTGCAGTAACAGTGATACCACGAACGGGAAACCCTAATAAGCAAAAAAGGGTCAATGAAATTCGAAGGAAAAGAATAAAGAGAAAAAGAAAGTAAATAAGAGACTTACCATGAGTTTTTACTTTTAACCCAAACCTAACAGAAAGGTATGTCCATGACCTTTCCTCCAATGGAGCAATCGACAGTAATTTTTCTACCCAACCACGAAAATTGAGAATCTCCTCGATAGTTCCCATGGTTGCTGAAAAAAGACAAAAAACAGTTACGAGAACGAACATTCATCAAGAGAAGGAAAGAAGAGAATAGATAACTTATGTGAAAAGTTCCACTTCTTAGGGAAGGGAATATTTTCTTCACCTACTAATCCACTAGTAGGGGCAGAAACAAACCTAGCATACCATCCTCGGTCTTTGTCATCATCAGGGATGACTAAGACTCTCTTACTCCTTGCCACGAGAGTAGAAACTCCCTGACGGAATAATTTTGGAGAGTAAAGATGGATCAAGTGATAGAAGGTAAAAGGAAGCGAAGCCGACTTTGCTAGGTACCTAAGGCATGCTACTGCCCTCCAAATAATAGGACCGATTTTTTCCAAACACACGTTAAAGAAGTGACAAAACTCTATAATGACTGGATCGATGGGAGGCCTAAAACGTAAAGTGAAGGGATATGTATATACGAAAGAAACACCAGCTTTGTAAGAAGTTATTCTTTTGATTTTCATTGGGGACCAAAATTGGAAAATCAAATTTCCAACAACAATCTCTCCGCACAAGAGAATATAAACCCTCAGTGATTTGCGAAGGGTAGAGATCAACGCGATCATGAGATGTCATGGAAGTAACTTGGTTTCTTATTGCCTCACTATCATTTATAAAGGAAAGTTCAGCGGGTATGATTTCGTCTACTGTAGGTTCACAAAGCGGTTAAGTGGATTCTCTACTCCTAGAGGAAGATCTATGAGAAGATGAAGCTCTAGTCCTAGAAGAAGACGATGGAATAACATTAGCCCTAGAAGTTGGCGGAGGAGTGATATTACGATGAGAGGGAGACCCTCGAGTAGATGTAGATCCTAAACTCCTTAGTCTTCCACCTCTCCTACTCCGAACCGGAGCAGAAGAAGGGGAGAGTTCATTTACTATTATGACTTTTTTAGGGTCTTGGTTTGAAGAAGACATAATTGAATGAAAGGCGTTTGCAAGTTATGAAAGAAGGATGGAAGTTTTTCGTAGAAGCAAAGGCAAAAGGGGTATTTATATACAAAGGCAACCATAAAAAAATGGCAAACAATGATGGGAATGCCATTATGAAAACTGTCACTTCGTGACTCATGCAGCCGCAAAAAGCCCTAAAACTCGCTGAAGAATTGCAGAACCAATCTGGGATTGCCACGTGGCACATGCATTAAATGAAAGTGACAAGCGAAGTATAAGTTCAGAAGAAAGTTCAATGGCATGAGTGAAACGACGGAAAAAAATTCCCGCCATAAATAAGTATCCACTTACCAAATATTTAATTGATAAATAAATGGTAAATGAGGGGACTATCTGTATTGGTAAAAACAGATATTACACGTGGAATTAAGCAAGTGCATGACGAAGCAAGCCACGTGGATCAATGGAAGAACGACAGCTGGATGAAAGTTTAGAAAAAGATACGGAGTAAGAAGATACGGGATAAACACCCGCGAGATGATTAGAAACGGATGCTCGAGTCTATTCGAAGAGTTGAAGAGACACGATCAAGATGAACTAGGGCTGAAAAGAGGGCAGATTCATAGATTTTCAACCAGTGAGTTCAAACGTTACAGAATCTTCACGCAACAGTTACGATTACCTACTGTAACGTCTCATTAATGATATAAATACTCATTAATTCTCAATTATAAAGAGGAGTAGACGTTGTACTCAAAGCTCCTTATAAAATAGAGTAAAATATTACTTGTATGGACACGTTCTGATCATTACTGGAATATACTTTACATTCTTGTGCTTTTACTATTTTTCTATTCTAATTTCCATTATTGTTTTAACTAATTTTCTTGATTATCAGTAGTCCGAGTACTTCTTAAAATAAGTTTTGACTAAGAATCCGATTCTTTGATTAAATATATAGCAGTATTATTCTGGCGTATGTTAAATGAGTCTGCAGCAACATAACTTATCACAACTAGTTACATTAGTACACTATATCGTTGTTGCTGTACTTTTTGTTGTATGCCCAAATTATCTTTACTTCGTATTATTATGCTAACAAGTACACTTTTTAATGAAAGTTACCAGTTTATGTTTCTAAGTTTCAATTTTTTTTCACTTATCGTACTAACTTTTTGTTATAAATTTGCTTTGGTTTAATAAAAACTCAAGATATATAGTGTTTTAAATTTTACAAATGTATAGATTGCTCGTGCCTTTAATTATTTTGACTAGTTGGATCCTAAAATGCAAGATTTTCAATTATAAATTTTATTTAATTACGAAAGAGTAGACCTAATAATATAATGAAAAAGTATTCGTGGATTATTACCATTCCCCTAATCATTAATATTGGGAGATCTTTCTCCGTTCCAACTAAGCATCTAGTTGGAAAAAAGTAGGATTTAACATTGCCTTTTCTAGTTTATGTTTTAAAACATAAGTTAAAATTTCAAAGAAAAAACAAAAAAGCTACCACCACACCACGTGAGACCCTAGTTATTTCGGAGAGCTGTTGTAAAAAAAATTATTCGCTATATATAGCACGCTTGGCGGGGTCTATTCTCCGAATATAGCGATTTTTCTTAACGCTTGCCATTGATTTTGCGTGTACCCTAATGGCTCAACTTCAACCTGAACTGGCTGATCTGCCGGTTTGGTCGGAACTGCCTGTTGATTGGTCGGAACTTCAATCTGATCTGTTGGTTCTTATAGGTAAACATTTAAATCTGATTGAAGACTACCTAAATTTTGGCACTGTCTGTAAATCATGGCATTCCTGCCTCAGGTTCCTTGACTGATGTTAGCCGAGGAAGAGAATGAAACCTCAGATAGAGTCAGTTCTTATATAGAAAATTCTTCAGCCTCTATAATGGCATGATTTTGAATAGAAGTATTCCGAAGGCTACAGGTAAACGATGTATGGAGTCAATGGGGTGGCTTATCACTGTTGCCGAAGATGGTGAAGTTAGTCTGCTACATCCCTTCACTGGTGTTCGTATCGAATTGCCACATCCAAATACCACCATAGATTATGATATCTACCAACCGCTTCATCCAATGACCTTTTTCCAGAAAGCAGTTTTGTCAGCTAGTCCTTCTCATACATCCGATTATGTTGTCATGGTCATTGAAGGAGACATCTCTTTCCTTAGTTTCTGGAGGCCAGGAGATTTGACATGGACTAGGATTAACTGGCAAGAACGCTGTCACTCTCCCCATGGTGATGTCATATATTTTAATGGGAAATTTTATGCAGTTGATTATAAAGGTAGCATCTTAGTTTGTGATGTTGCTGGTCCTGAACCCAATAAAAGTCGTATATTAGCGCAGCTACCATTCGGTCTCACTGACCGTGAAGGTCAGTTATACATCCTAGAATCGCTAGGATCATTATTCGTAGTTATGCGAGATGGTGTTCAACTAAGGGATATCGAAGATGATCTCGTTGACGCTCATATATAGTAGAGAATATTAAGGAGGACGTAACATACGGGACAACAAATTTTCAGGTTTTTTATGATCGACTTAGCTACTGGCAAAGTGACGCTAACAAGGGAATTAGGGGACAGAGCTTTTTTTCTGGGTGCTAATGCTTCTCTCTCGGTCCAAGCTTCTCAATTTCCAGGAAGCAAGCCCAACCATATTTATTTTACAGATGATTTTTGGGAATCTTACCTCTGCTTTAAAGAAGGAGGCGGCTTGGACATGGGGGTGTACTGTTTAGCTTAGCAGATGGTAGTATCCAGCCACATTACAAGGGTGTTTCTCTCAGTCGTGTTTGCCCTCCAATTTGGGTAACACCAAATCTGTGTTGAGTCAGACACTTTCTTTATTTACTCTAATATATTATGGTACATGTTCTTGTTTACTATAAAAGTCGGACTGCGTTTGTTTAAAAATAATATTAGTTACCTGTTATTTACTTTGGGAAGATTGATGTTTTTTTTTTATTGTTTTCATATAATTGGACAAAAATGCTCCCCGTTAGTTGTTTATTCTTCATCGTATCCGAGTAAATTGTGTTGGAATGCCAATTTGTGTATCAAAATCCATATTTTGCTGCCAGATTCTAGGTGATCATACAGTGGAGACGCGCCATCCAAGTATTTTTGTGTCACAGTTTTACAAAGAAGTCTTATTGTAGAAGTTATTCCCTTCAATTTGTGTGGAATTATGAACCAGAAATGGAAGTCCTATGAAAATGTTGAACCAGCAGTTTCTTTCAAGTTATCAAAAAAAATTAATGTTTAATACAGACATGCTTATGAAGCAAATTAATGTAGGTATCTATGAGTGGCATTAATATAGTTAACCATTGAAATAAAGCATGGGTAAAAGAATAAAAGCATACGCTAGCGTTAAATGACCTCTTTTTACTATTTCGTTGAGCCAGTGCTAGTGTTAGGGGTGTACATAGGTCGGGCTGGTTCGGATTTTCTAATTACCAAATTAAATCAATTGTATCGGGTTATTAAAATTAAATACCAAATCAAACCAATAAAAGTTAGGTTTTTTAATCTCGGTTTTTCTCGGATTTTTCGGATTTTCGGGTTTTTTCGATTTTTTTTCCATAAAGTCTTCATAGCACAAAATGTAAAATTTGTGCTCCGCATATTTCTTTAATCCTAGTAGGACAAAACTATATAAGGTGCTTTCAATAAAATAACATAAATATGAGATGAGTCATGGCATTGTACTAAAATATTCAACAATAAAGATAATAAAATCGAATAAAATAAATAATATTAATAAGTCATAATGTAAACAAACATAATTTAAAATTATGACTAATAAGTACTATATTTACATGACTAACCACTAAAAGAAAAATAAGTTATACATTTTATCTAAACAATGAGAAAACTAAAAAATAGATATCCAACACTATTTTCATTAATAGTAAATCGAATTGAATGTCTTTAATTAGCATTGGTATTGATTTGATTTTGGTTTAAGATTTATTTGAGTTACTAACATTTATGTACTATAAAACTTATTGGAGCATCCAAAAATTATAAGCCCAAGCTTGAAATAATACGTTAAAAGATAAAACTATAAAAAAACTTAAGAAATATTTATAAACTACACACTATCATAAATATTTTTATGCATTAAATATATTTAAACTTCTATATATATTTGGTTTGGTTCAAACCAAACCAAATATGGTCGGTTTTTTTTCCCCACATCAAACCAAATCATAGTCGAATTTTTTTTCTCGATTTGACTTAAATTATCGGATTGGTACGGCCTGTCGGTTTCATTTGTACACCCTAGCTGGTGTGTACAGGAGAGTAGCAAAAGAAACAAAAGGTTATTAGAAAAGTGATCTGTAGTTCCTGAAAAGAGCTAAGGAGCTCAAACAGAGTATACTGTATGCATGTCATATACATTCTTTAATCTAGTCCAAAAGGTAAGGAGGGAGGGGCGTGTCTATTTGAGTGTGTGGAGTGAACTTCTTTGCTTTCAAACCTGAGTTTCTTTCTTTACAAATCACTCAAAGAACAAAATTAAGGATTGTGTTATATGGAATATTGAACTGTTTCTTCCTCGTTCTTCCCTTTCAATACGTGGTTGCGGTTAAGACTTGTCCGAATTTTCTAACCATATTTGGTTTAGCTATTTCTTGAAGGAAAGTACAACATATTTATCTTAATTGAGTTTTGTTTTTTGAAGAAGGAAGTTATAATTTTTCCATGTTTAGCTAGTCTTTTTTCTTGTAGGAAAATGTTTGAATCTCTATAAATTAAGGATCTTTCTTTCTCATTCAATAGCATCCACAATGTAGCCATATGAGTTTGACAGTCGTTTGACAGTCGTGTTTAGGAGGAGAATTTTACGGGACAAGTGTTAGTGTGTCACTTGTATTGGCCTATTGTCTCTCGATATTTTGTACTGTCCTTTTATACAGTGGATTGCTCATCTCCGCCACAAACGTAGGTCATTTGGCCGAACCGCGTTAAATGTTTGCGTGTCTTTGATATATTTCTCTTTTGTTGTCTAATTTATCGTCGTTCAAGATTTATTTTACTAGCTCCCGCATGACACCTAACTATTTCAGTCCTAACAGTTGCATCCTTTTGCACATTATATGGCATCACTAGTTTGTGTTGAATTGGCAATGTAAAAGATGCCATAACTGAGATGCTAATAAGGCAGTGGAGGAAAAGGTGGTCTGTATCTTCTGCATCATTGAAGCAATTGGCTTGCGTGAGGTATCCATTACTCACAGCAGAATGGAAAAGGTGGTTTGAAGCTAAGGGTCTATTTTTCATTTTCTTTTTCATTCTTTCTGTCAAATAACATGAAGATGAATATACTTTCTGTTAGGAGTGGCAAACGCGCAGGTCGGGTCAGATATGGTTCAGATCGAAACGGGTAATGGAAAAAATAGGTAAATTATCCGACCCGACCCATATTTAACACGGGTAATAAACGGGTTAACCCGCGGATAAATGAGTAACTATATTATCCATTCATAACTTCACATTAGCCTCCGAACTCATATATTTGGAACTTGTAAAATTTTGAACCTGTAAATCGAAAGATGAAAAAAGTAAAATTTAAAATATATTTAAAAAAAAAAATTTTCTGGGGGAGGGGAGGGGGTTGGGGTGGGGGTGCAGAAAAAAGAAACAAAAATTTGAAAATTACAAAAAAAATAAAAAAAAAATGTGCGGGAGTGGAGGCAGGGGTGGAGGCAGAAAAAAAAAACAGAAATTTTAAAAAGGGGTGGGGTGCAAGAAAAAAAAACAGAAATTTTCAAATTAAAAAAAAAGTAAAAATATTTTTTTTGCTTTAAAAAAGTCAATTTTCCAACCCATTTTTAATGAGTTAGATTGGGTGATTAACCATTACTTTTTTAACCCGTTTGCCACTCCTACTTTCTGTATTCAGCACGCAGTGAAGCTTTGTTCATATTAATTAAAATGTAAATTAGAGTCTCAATATTTAAGTCGTGTCTGTTGTCACTTTAATAAGACCTCACATGCATTTCTCAAATTGACTCAGGGACATAAAAATGTGGCTGTTGATGCTTTTGAAATAGGCAGGCAAACTTAAGTCTTAGTTATTGAAACAAAATCTGGAGAACATTGTTATTGTTATATTAGAAAAGAGTAATTAAAACATGGTAATAATAGACCAAAAAGAATTGGTCAAAGAGCTCTCATATCGGGCAACACAAAAGTATTCGGCCCAAAGGAGCAATACAGTAAAAGTACACATAATTAGAACCAAGGTCATACAACTTAATGACCCTTGATTCAAGACAAATTAAATAACAATAGGATTAAGAAGACCGACAAACAACAACATAAATTAAACTGTGGGGAGGAATTCCATAAAGTAAAAATTAAGGGCATTTGGGTCCTCCTTGCTGGGTCTTCCAGTTGTTGTAGCAAGGGCAAACACCCTTGTTTCCATAGAAACCAGGGGGGACACACAGACATGTCCTGCAGCATTTTTGGCAGAAGAACATGCATGGTTTATGGTACTGTGTCTTGCTACATCTCCTCGTGCATTGTGGCAGGCATTCTGTTGTTAGTACAATTCATTAGTACAATGATAACACATAAATACACAGTCATGATTAATTAATTCTTTCTTGTTTGTGGCTCATGTACGGATTTATTCTAATAGGATCTAACAAATATGCTCCATCAATATATTTAACATACTGTAGTAGATTTATCATTTTATGTTACTAATCTCACCTATTATGGACAATACCCAAAATTATCTTTTTAAGTTTTTTTTTTTTTACACGGGTAGCATGTGTTATGTGTAAGTGGGTAACTGGTCAAAATAAGGTCAGAGCAAGGCCGGTGGTTGAGGTTCTCGAAATTGGTTTAACTTTGAAAAAATTGGTACTACTATTGTTATAGGAAACTGGCTGCATTCTGGGAGTCCGAGGCTATTGTTTGTTTGGCAGTTAGGGTAGTTTATAGCTATAAGTATAACAATACTCTGAATTACCATAATAAACAATTAAGTACTAAAATCCACAGTTCACGTGAAAAGGAATATACTGCTAAACAGAATGTTTTAGTGTTAATTAACTACTCGAACATGCAATCAAAAGACTATAAATTAGTCACTTTTAACTGTAGATACGCTAAAATTTTCGTCGCGTAAGAAAGATTTCAGACACTATTCAGCCTAAAAATTAAAGACGTTAGTCAAATTCCAGCTAATCAGGAAAGTTTATTAGGTTTGGTTTAAAATGGGTGTTGTGAGATGATATGCAATGAGATTAGAGTAAAGCAAAAGCTTACGTGATGGCTTCAAGCTTCCTGGACCGTACCTTGACTGGAATCATAAGCAAAATTTTGTGTTAGAATAAAGAAATAGAATAGGAGGCGAAAATGTGAAAAAAATGATGGAAAGAAAGAAGAACTCACAGCATCAAGGTGGTACTGGGCATCTGTTGCCAAAACAGTGGTTGCAACCATGGATATAGCAACGAGAGCCAAAAGGAAAAATGAAATGAGCTTCGCCATTACTGATTTTCTATAAGATTGTTTGTATTTCTGTAGAAGAAGTGAATGAGAGCTGATGCTAAAGTGCTGAGGAGTTTGGACTATAAATAGACTCCTTTGAGGTAGATGGGATCAAATTATTTAGTAACAAATTTAAAGATTTGATCCGAGTTTGGAGTCGTCTTCCTATTTTGCCCCTAAGATGACATTGGTCTCTTTATGAGAATATATAATTCTATTTTTGTTTACTAGAGTATTATTTTAATTATTTAAGCATTGGGTTCCTATCCCCTCTTGTGGGTCCCCTGCTTCACCAATTGGCATTTTAGGATTGTATGCATGTATCCCTCCAACAATTGGATCTGTCAAATGGAAAAATGAGTCCCACTTTTTCCTACTACTATTTTGTATTTTTTTTATATGATTGGTGTACTAGTTTTGGTAGCACAAATGTCCGATAATTCTGCCAATAAAGGGAAAGAGATAGACTATTCCATTTCAATTTAAATAACACATTTCGTTATATGAAGTTTGACCAATATTTTAAAATATTTTTTTTTATCATATTGCTATCCGAGTAATTATAATTTATTGTACTTTTCGTGTAGTTTATGAATATCTAAATGTTAATTTTAAAATATTGAATTGAACAAATACAATTTAGCTTCAAAACTTAGTCAAATTCACTTTTGATAAGTAAAATGTGCCATCTAAATCGAAACATAGGGAGTGACATTTCTCATCTCTTCTGAAATTTGACCCTGATCTTATATCCCGTGGTTTACTTCCAGGTTCGTTAATTGCTTGGCCATACCTTGTGTTCTTGATTCCAAAACAAACTTAGCTATACAGTTTCTTTGTGTTGATTATTAAAGATATAGATGGTCAGAAAATATTCTAATTAAACCATTTGGTTGCAGTTTACCTCAACAAAAAAGGATTTTTTAGAAGGTAAGGATGTTTGTCTAGTATATATTTTCACTTTTTTAAATATTTCTTAAATGCTTAAGTATAGAAATTACAAATATTTGAGGTGGGGGTGTTTTAGGAATAACAAAATTTTGGAACTGGCGGTGCATAAAAATATAGCAGAACAATATGGTAGTTGCAGATATCAAGGCAGCAGTCCAACACATGCAAGAGAGATCAAACTTTCTTAGCATAAAGAATTACAAATAGATAAAAGTTGGAAATAAAGAAATGAAACATTTATTCGTTTTTTTCAGCAACAGAGCACAGGGCGGATCTAGATAAGAGCTCACTTACATTTCGTATTATTGACTCTAAATTATTTTTGAATTCATCATAAATACACAAGAGCTCATGTTAGTATATACTATTTGAGTCTTTGCTTTTGGATGGACAACTGAACATCACATGGTCTTGAATCCTAAAGGTGGGGCCTTATCATGAAGATGATGAATTCAAGAAAGCGTGGATTGGATTGAGATTTTGCCAAAATGAAGTGATACGTTGAGAGCACAAATGTGAAAGAGGGAACTAAAAAGAAGAAAAAAATAGCCGGTGCACAAAGCATCCAATATTTATGTAACGTCCGGGCCGAAAGAGCCATATGCTTAGGGTGTGATATAGACATCCAATTCCTAATATAATTAGAGTGGTCGTTTTTACTGCACGAACTCGTAACCTATAGGACATACGAAGACAACTTCACCGTTGAAGCTACCTCCAAATGTAAAAGAGGGAAGAAAAATATCAAATAAAGAAAAGAAGAAGATGAGGTCCATAATTGAGTGGGAAAGTTTTAGGAGAAAGAGGAGCATGTGCAGGCATTTGGGCATCACATGACCAAAAGATACCCCCATACACAGATGAGGAAACATTATTTCCACACAGTGCGCTGTAATCAATCAATTATTTCTACATCCATATACAGATACGCTGATGCTTGCCATTACCCTCAATTCTTTTCCTTTACCCAAGTTGTACATTGCAAGAAAAGCACTCTGATCTTATCACTTCTTTTAAAATCACTAGATGTAGAGTACAACTGCTTTTGCTTCTCATTTGTGATAGTTGGTTTGGATATATTTCTACATGAATTTATATTATACTATACCACTAGCAATTTAATTTTTAACTTGTTATTAGGTTATTTGCTTTTTTCTTTAAATCATCACAGATACTCACATGTAGGGGTACAAATGAAACCGACAAATCGCATCAACCCGATAATTTGAGACAAACCGAGAAGAAAACCCTATTATGATTTGGTTTGGCGTTGGAAAAAAAAATCCGACCATATTTGGTTTGATTTGGTTTGGTTTTAACTAAAACAAGTCAAACCGAAATCGAAGCAACCCAGCATTACATATATAGAAGTTTTAAATATATTTAATGCATAAAAATATTTATTGTAGTGTAGTTTATAAATATTTCTTAAGCTTTTTCATAATTTTATCTTTTAACGTATTATTTCAAGCTCAAACTTATAATCTTTGGATGCTCCAATAAGTTTTTATAGCGCATAAATGTTAGTGACTCAAATAAATCCTAAACCAAAATAAAATTAAGTAATGCTAATAAAAGACATTCAATTGTATTATGAATTGAAATGGTGTGAGATATCTATTTTTTAGTTTTTGTTTAGATAAAATGTAAAACTTATTTGTCATTTAGTGGTTAGTCATCTAAATAATAATACTTATTAATCGTAATTTTAAATTATGTTTGTTTTCATTATGGTTTATAAATAATATTTATTTTATGTGATTTTATTATATTTTTATTGTTGAATATATTAGTACAGTGCCATGGCGCATCTCATTATTATATATGTTATTTATTGAAAAACACCTTATATAGTTATGTTTTACTAGGATTAAAGAAATATTTGGAGCACAAATTTTACATTTTGTGCTATGAAGACTTTATGAAAAAACACTCCAAAAACCCGAAAGCCCAAAAAATCCGAGAAAAATCGAGATTAAAAATCCACCTTTTATTGGTTTGGTTTGGTATTTAGATTTAATAACACGGTACAATTGGTTTAGTTTGGTAATTAAAAATTCGAACCAACACCACCTATGTACACCCTGATCACATGTGTTGTATGCTATTTTGGTTTGATGGTGCCAAAAAAAGGGGCATTTACATCTATACCCGCTTTTTGTGTCACGTTTTGACTTGTGCCCGCTTTGCAAAAAAGATTGCAAGTGTACCACTTTTCCGCATAACTTCAGCATACGGGGCTGAAGTAGCAAAGACAATCACGCAAAACTTCAGCATTCTAGTAGACGGGCCTGAAGTAGCAAGTGTGTTGAACCAAATATGCTGAAGTTTTTGTTTGTAATTGATGAACTTAAGCATAGTAGCTGAAGTTTTGTTCTCTATTTGCTGAAGTTTTTGTCTGTAATTGCTGAAGTTTTTATTTTTGTAACTGGCAAACTTCAGCTCTAGAGCTGAAGTTTTTGGTTTTGTAACTGGCGAACTTCAGCTTTAGAGCTGAAGTTTTTGGTTTTGTAACTGGCGAACTTCAGCTTTAGAGCTGAAGTTTTTGTTTTGTAACAGGCGAACTTCAGCTCTAGAGCTAAAGTTATTTAGTTCATTTGTAAAAACTTCAGCACTATATAAGCTGAAGTTTTTAAAAAAGCTTTCTAACATACTAGATAAATAATCAGATTGCCAACAGTATCTAAATCATAAATTTTGGAAACAATAAACGTGAAAAGAACATAATTATCATTGTCTACTAACTTACGTACGTGGAAATATTCATAAATTATTGTCTACTAACTTACGTAATTATTCATAATTTGTTTTTGAATAATTTGATAAACATATTTATGGCAATCATCTCATGAACTGAAGTTTCATAGCAGCACCAACAACAACAGAAGAAAGAAGAAGAAGAAGAAGAAGATGAAGAAAACGAAGGAGGAGAAGGAGGAGGAGAAAAGGGGCTGAAGTTAATTAAAAAGTGGGTACAAGTTAAAAGTTTAAAAAAAAATGGGTATAGGTTAAATGGGGGCGACCAAATAGGGCGCCCCGTGCAATTTTTACCAAAAAAAAATTTAAAAAATTACATCGCTAGCCCATATAATTAATATACAATATTGTATGTTGTAAAATAACTATACATATATTACTCTTGCTGCCTTCAATATAGACTTGCTTGACCATTTTGCTTTTTCTGCTTTTTCCTTCCTTTTTTTTTGAACTTTGAAATTCAGGTGGAAATGCATTGCACTGCAGTTTGAAGTTCGTTTATGAGCAGGTAAGGATAACGAACTATAAAAACTTAGCGAGGAAATAAAAAGCCTTTAATTAAATCGGATAGCGACATTACAACTTGTTTGGAATTGATTTGAGACAAGCAGTAGAAATTTACAGATCTAATCTTGAAAGCTTCAAATAACAAATGGGAGGTTGCCAAGGATATTATGGCAGGTCATAGAGACACAAATAGCCAAACCTTTTAATGCAGTTGCGCAGTAGCACTAGACGAAAAGGCTGCAGCATATGTAAAGTAAAATCTTTATCTAATGGTAAATAGGCATTATATTAAGTTGGAATTTATACGTATGGCTAATAATTTGGGATCAATCAACATTTATCGACAGTAAAGTTAGATTTTTCTATAACATCATCCATATATAATAATTATTCGCTATAAAAATCGAGTTATACTCGGAATCGAATATTATATTATATTATAATATATGTCATCTATAACACTTTATTATAACAACAAAAAAATTTCGAAACAAATAAAACTGTTATAATGAGGTTTAGTTAGCTATGTTGCAAAAGAAGAAGATTCAAAATGCAGTAATGACAGGAGACCGTACCACAGTGATAGCAAAACAGGAACATGTGCTCTTAACAAATGTACAATCGAGGCGGAGTTAGAGAATGAGTTACCGTTCCCGACAAACCAGTAACTTTCACTTAGACTCAATATTTGTATTATAAAATTTATTTAATTTGTATAAATTTTAAATTTCAAATTCAATAACCGAAATAAATTTTCAATTTGGTGATAAATTTTAAACCCATAAATTTTAAATTTTAGCTCCACTTCAGTGCACAGTATAAGTGAACATGGAGCAAGTAGCAAGCCAGCCACGGAATTAAATCGCAAGACTTCTCTATCTCTGAGGCATTAATGCTGCTACTTTTCTTGTACGGTAGGCTATAGTAGGCGCTGCCTTTACCATTCCTCATCTGCCATCTTTAATTTTCTGATGAATTATGGTCCATCGCTTGGGTATTCCTTTTTTCTTTTTCTTTTTCCTGTTACCCTTTGTTTTCTTCTCCATCAAAATATGTATTTATAATTTAATCTTAGTATTGCTCATATTCTTACATAGCCCTACCAACACTAGGGCGAAACTATAATTCGTATTTATATTAGTTAATTATTACTCTCAATAAATATTTATTAAATTTTGCACATCATTAACGTAATTCCTAATTTGGCAATTGTGCCATCGCCTAACCTTTGATGTCGGATATGGAATTATATTGGTTCACTTATTAGAAAATCGTACTTCAACAAATAATATCACTTCGTGGGCCTTCTCAAGAGCTTTTTCCCTACATTATTATTCCTAATACGTACACTGAAGTACTTTGCTATAGGCATTGTAATAAGTAAATAACACGAACTGTCAAGCCAAGGTTTTCGAGCCCCACGAACAGTGGTCGACAATTTTGGGTTGATCTGCACAAATGGCTACTTTGGTGACCTTGAATTTAGAAGTTGGTTCTAGTGGTCTGAAGTTAGAAAGTAGCACGTCATTTGAATTTTAAAATTGAGAACTAGTATAAGACCACACGTTTAATTTTGAAAAAGCGGCCAACATCAAAATAAAGGAAATAAAGGTGGCCACCTGCGTAAATAACACGAAAGCAGCACCTGATTGCAAACATTTATTGGGCTAAGCCCATAATTAGTTGGGTTGAGAGTCCAGGGCGAAATCTACTTTCCGGAAGAAGGGCTCAGGCCCAACTTTAGAGCTCGACCTAACTCGGGCAAACGCTCAATGGCAATTACATGACGATGACTTCTGAGAGCTGTACATTATAACCGCTGTGAAAATAATAGCCAAAAAATATATATACATTTGATATTTTATATATAAAAATTATGTAAATTTTATATATTTTTTTGAACTACCAAATGTAAATAGTTTCTGACACGGGCTAAAAGTGATAATACCCCATATTATTAGGTTCTAGCCCATGTAGAGCAACTGAGCAATATACTTTAACCTATTTTCTCCAGCTAAGTCTCTTGTAGGACTAGAAGATGATCGCACAAACCAAAGTGGAAAAAAATTCGGCAATATGTTCAGAATGTGAAGTATATATTGCCAAGATAAATGGAAAAATTTAGTTAAATCCATTGTCGTAACTTGCAACATGGAGTCATTCTCAACTACTCACTTTTCTTTTTAGTGATTCCACGCCATTCTTTTGTGTAGTGCCACAGTTCCTACAACGCGACTAAAACGAAAGTTGGACATGGCACCAAAAAGAAAACGGAATACATGTTTTATATATAAAGAAGTCGCTTTTAAATGACAAGGGAAGTCGTCAAGATTTTAGATGATTTCAGTGTTGGAAAGTTTGACTTATAAACCTCCAAGTTCTTTGAATGTAAATCTTCCTCTCTTCTCACCTCGGAGCGAGTTCAAATCTGAAGTGTGCACACATGTAGGATGGCAATGTGACGGGGCGGGCCAGGTTTAAGACTATGTGGGGCAGGGCAGTTTTGCAGGAATTAATGCGGTTTCGGCGCGGGGCAGGATGGGTTACACCAATTAATTTATTAAAATACAAAATAAAAATTTAGACAGGGCGGGGCGGGTTGTAGGTCGGGAAATCCAATCTGATGAGACCCATGTCTTAAACTAAAAAACCTTATTACCTGCCGCGTCTCTCCGATTCTTTATCCACAAATAAAGCTAGTTGAAGCTGAAGTAACATGTTTTCATAAAGGTTTTAGACTAATAGTACTTTGGTGAAGAAAATATCAAAGTTTAATTTTGATTAGTTAGCCAACGAGCCTTGCTTTAGTTAAATGAACTTCAATGTTCTGGAATTTGTGAAGATATAAAATATATAGTTTGTTTATGGAATTTTCAAAAAATTTACCACTAACCAAAATTGACGATTCCCAAAGATAAAATAGTAATTGAACTTTTCTTTAATTCTTGCTGCGCTTTATCTAAATATCTCATTTGGAAATCAAACTACATGCTAGAAAACTGGCTAATAAAAAAAGTTAAGTACTGTTGTAAAGATAACAAAATCATTTTTAGAAAAAAATTACGCGGGGCGGCGGAACGGGGCAGGGAAGATTGAAAACATACAAAAGTGTTATGCGGGACAGGGTGGTGAAGGCTCAACCCGCCCCGCACCCTGTGCCATCCCTACACACATGTTAGTGGTCTATGCTCTTGTTTTTTTTTTTTGATAACTTAGTGTAACAGAACAAGGTAGGGAAAAATAGTTCCTATATTATTCCATGATAACTATGGAAAGAATTATAAGAACTCTTATCTAATCCCTACAATCATGCTATCATGTATTATATAAGGATTATGACTACAATATTTCTTTATCCCCCTCTCATTCCCCTTTTCCGTCGCTCAAGTTGGAGCAACCATGCACAACTTGTTACAAAGGTAATTAACTCTAGTTCCATTTAATGTCTTGGTGAACAAATCAGCTAGTTGCTCACGTGTCTTCACGTTGCCAGTGAAAATCAAATTTTTCTGAATCTTCTCACAAATATAATGACAGTCACCTCAAAATTTTTAGTTCTTTCACGATACATCAGATTTGAGGCAATAAGAAAAGCAATTTGATTATCACACAAGAGTTTTACTGGTGTATGGTGTTTCAACTCAATTTCAATTAAAAGATAATGTATCCACATAATCTCAGACATAGATTGTGACATAGCTCTATACTCGAATCCTGCGTTGGACCGAGATACATTATTTTCTTCTTACTCCTCTATGATACCAGGTTCCCTTCAATAAAGATACAATGATATGTAATAGATCTTCTATCAATTTTTGATCCAGGAGCTCCTTTCGAGTAACATAGAATATGTTCCAAATCTACCCAATGTTTGACCGTAAGCGCGGACATGAATTGGCTAACATCGCTAACAACAAAAGAAATATCTGGATGAGTCACAGTGAGATAGTTCAACTTCCCAACTAATCTCTTATATTTCTTTGGATCATCAATAGAATCGCCATCATCTTTAATAAAAAGTACATTAGGAACCATTGGAGTACTTCATGGTTTGGATGCCAACTTTCAGATTTCTGCAAGTAGATCAAGAATATACTTTCCCTAAGACAGACGAATTCCCTTCTTGCTTCTATTTACTTCTACTCCCAAAAAGTATTTCAACTGGCCCAAATCATTCGTGTGAAACTTAGTATGCAAGAAAGACTTGAGGGAAGAGACCCCACATTGTAACTTCTTGTAATAACAATGTCATCAACATAAAGAACAAGAAGAATAGTGCCAGTTGTTGATTACGGATAAAAGACTGAGTGATCACACTAGCTCATTTTCAGCCCAAACTCTTAAACTACCTCACTGAACTTACCAAATCAAGCTCGAGGACTCTGTTTCAATCCACACAAGGACTTCTTCAAATGACAAACTTTTCCACATCCTCCCTGAGCAGCAAAACCGGGTAGTTGCTCCATTCATATATATATATCACATTGCATTTTACTTGTGTTTTGTAGATTTTGGATGTGAAATATGGTGATTTGTGCTAATTTATGGTATTTTTATATGTAGGAATCACCCAGAGGCAATATGGGGCGACATGTGCGAGATTGGATCCAAAAGGGAGCAAATTTAGAAAATGGCCATTTGTAGCGCCACAGGCAGCATGGGGCGCTACCTGTGGAGAACTTTACATAAACCAAAAATTCCCATAGCGTCCCACGCTACCTTGGGCGCTGGTGACGGGGAATCTCTCCTACTTTGTCCGGGACAAGGTTATTTCAGCCAAAGACCTACCCAACGCGTATAAAAGCAAGATTAAGCCACTTTTGGGAGGGGAGACGCCACTTTGAAGGAAAAATACACACGAGGAACATCCGGGAGCGAGGATATCTTAGTTTTCTTCATCCTTTCTTAGTGTTCTCAATTATTCAACACTTGTGAATTTGTTTTGATATTATTATGAGTCGCTAAAACCCATGGTTCTGGGGTTGTGATTTATCCATGAATATTGTTGTTTAAATTTGACTTAACCTTGATTATAATTCACTAATATATGGTTGTTTCTTCAAGTTTATGATTAATTGCTTAATTGTCGAGCCAACATTTAGGTTTTATTTACTATCAATGCTATGCTTGGGAAAGCTATGTCTAGATTAGAGAAGAATTGAATAGAGCATGATCTTAACTCTGAGTGGGGGCAGATTTGTGGTTAGGATAGGAATATACCTAGCCACCATGCTTAATTAAATATCGTAATCTTAATGCGCTCATGATAGATTGATTCCATATGAATATGTGTTAATCAATTTTGAATAGGCGAGTAGGAATTATGGAGAATACTACAAGAGCAATTGTTCGATTAATTGGCAACCATGAGTGAATTGTATGTAAGGGAGAGTTAATTAGAGCATAATAGTATTGGTGAATAAATCGCAACCCTGGGATATTTGTCTCTACTAATATTTACCTTGAAAATGGTAATGACAATTAAATTTGATTTTGTGATTCTAAAAATACATGATTTATTTTAATACTAGTTGTTAAGCAATAGGTGCTAAGTATGAGTAAGGAAAATGAGATGAGAGCAAATGAAATGGGTTAAGCAAACTGAGTAGTGACGAGACCGGGGTCTCGAGCCGGCCTAAGTTGGGCCTCGAGGTCGAGCTAATGTGCTTGACTGGGGATGGTCGGTGGAGATCTAACAGTTATAACGGCCTCGAAAATGGCTCTTTATGATCAGTGATGAGTAATAAATGAAGAACAATCAATTACATACAATAAATGTAAGCAATAAATCTATAGAGAAAGATAGTAGAGTATGTTTGAGTTAGAGGGCAGAGAATGTTCTTGTTCTTGTATTGAATATCATGTGTGCAAGAAATGAAAAGGGTCCCCTTTATATAGGAGGGAGAATCCCAACATGGTACATGTACAATTATTACAAAGAAATATAACTGGTACAACTATTTAATGGTCCGATACAGACTTGTACTATTCTTGCAGGCGCTGTCAGCTTTAGCCACACATTTTTGGGAGTCCCGCGCCTTTCCATGACGGGCTCCGATCTTTAACCTGTCTCGAGGTACATTGATCCCTCGATACTGATCCTCGAGGAATTCACCTCGGAGTTGATCCTCGGGTTCTGCTTTGATACTATTGAGGCCAGGCTCAGAATATAGTAGAAACCTCAAATTCCCCCCCCCCCCCCCCCGGGGTTCCCAAAATTTTGGGGCTTTTGGGGTTGGCAAATTTTTTTTCC
>ML253882.1:66463-122921 GCA_005239495.1 Nicotiana undulata
CCCCCCCCCCCCCACTGGATTTCCCAAATTTTGTGGCATTTGAGGTTGTGCAAATTGTTTGTCCATTGGTCCTAGGTTCACCGGAATTTGTGGTTACATGTTGTTCAATGGTGGATCCCAATTCATTAGGATGTGATTGAGGGAAGTGATCTCCTGAGGAGGAAAAAAAGGAAAGGTCTAACCTATGTTCTAGGGTAGATATGGATTTTGATTGTAGTGTGGTGGTAGATTCCACTATGCACGTATAGCTTGGATCAAATTGGTGTTCACTCCCAGTGATAGTGGTTGCATTGTGTTGTTTACCCAAATGTGGTTCATGTAATTTCTCATAAGCTAAGTGTAGCCTCTCGGATACTAGTTGTGCTAGGAATTGAGGATTTTGGATCACTATGACACTTTCCTGTCCATTGATGTTGAGTTGGAGTGATACACCCCTTCCCATTAGCCCTAGCTCTATCCAGGAAGTTGAATAGTGATCCTGGGTAAGGGGGAGGGGGAGGGGGGTTGTTCATAAATTATGTGAGGGTTTGGGAATTGGGGAGGAAAGAGAGGTAGATTTTCCATTTCTTGATTACGTTGGTTCCTTAGGATTTGAATTAATCTGAATCTCCTCCTATGATGACTTAGGGGAATTCTCGACATTGTTTTGATTTTGCAATTGGTTTTAAGGCATTTGATGGAGAGGTAGGGGAAATGATTACCTATTTTCATGGCATTTGAGGGGGTTAGCGTATTAGGATTAAAAGAGGGGTTTGCATGCATGTTTTAGGCACGTGGATCGAGTTTTGAGACATTTGTCTTAAGGAATGGTGTTGGTTGGACGGGTATAGGTCTGCATGCTCTTGAGAAGTCTTGTTTGATTGGTACTTAGTATTAATGATAGTGTTTAGGGTATCGTGGTTATTAGTAGATAGTAAAGGGAGATCATTCGATTGGGTAGGGAGGTTATTAAGGGGTGTTACTAGGGTATTTTTTATTTTGTCTTTTAGTGAGGTTAGATTGTTTTGGATCTCCTTTGTTTTTTGTGACCGGTTCATGTACCTAGAGTTAGTGTTTTTTTTATTTCTTTCAATAGTAGTAATGTCTAAAATCATTTGCGGAGAATCTAGGTTAATGGCTGAGAAACGATTTTTTGTATCTTGGATATTATTTTCAAATCGATTTGTGGACTGATTGTGGTAGTGATCAGGGGTTTGGTTGTTATTAAACGAACTGTTAGTATTTTTAGGAATATATTTTAATTTTTGGGTTACAATGTATTTACCTGCCGATGCATCAAATAACTTAACATTAATACATGTGTCTTGGATCTTTCCGGCTGTTTTATTTGATTTTGTATTTGAGAATTTCATGCTCCTTGTAAATGGAACTGTGTGCCATACTTCCTCTTGTGTTGTTATTGTATTAGAATTATTTGTTGATGTGTGGTCAGTTGAAGTGGAGATCTTGTCAAATGTTGATGATCTTATATAAATGCAAGAGGTGTGTTCATGGCCTAGTCTACCACATGTTTTGCAAATGAAGTTTTTTGCTTCGTATTGAATATATTATTTATGTGTACCAATATAGATAAATTTTCTAACCGGTTATTCCATTGGTAATTTTCTCACCGGAGGATGTGCAAGCATCTATCCTTAATAGCCTTTCTACTGCTCCTCCTATTTTTTGGAGCATTAAACCATCATAGAATTCAGTGAGAAATTGAGGAAGTCTAACCCATACCGCTGAGTAGGTTTGTCTTGCTTCCGTTGCAACAAAGTTTTGTTGCCACCTCTGTATTGATAGGAAATTTTCATAGATGAACCATGGACCTTTTTGAAGGATTAAGTTCATATTCTCTTCCTTTTGTAATTTGAAGATGAAGTAGTCGTTGCCTAAGTCGAAGAGGGAAAAGTTTTCACTGATTTTCCATAACTCTTGGATTTTTTGTTTCAATATTTGGTGTAGGATTCTCCTTCCTTGTAGTTTTATTATTAAGGAATATTTTCATAGGTGATAAATTCTTTGTTTGTCTTCCAAGTTATGGGGACGGAGAAAGACAGATTTTTACTCTCCATGTTTGGATGGAAGTCTGATTCCCCTTCTTGAATGTCCATTGGTAGCGCGGGGTTAGATGAGGTTTGTGATAATATTAATTGTGGCATCTTTTCCCAAAAGTTTTTCTTTGAACGTTTGGGCATTTTGTCGATTGGGGTGGATGAATTATTAACTTCATCTATTGTTTGAGTAGTTAATGGATTATCCGGCAGCTTTGGGGGGATTTGTGCAGTATCTAGGTTAGTGGTGATTGAATTCATGGAGATTGAAGAATAGTTGTATTGTTGAAAGTTGAGTATGTCTAGAGAGGTTATTATGTTATCACCTTGATAGGAACCAATCATTTTGCTGCTCTACCGTTCATATGTTATTCCATGAAGCAATCTGTATATATACATGTACAGAGAATCCTAGTTTTGGAAAGAATTAAAAAAGGAAAATCTTATAATTCTCCGATCAAATCCCTACAATAATGATATCATGGATATTACAAGGAATATGACTATATTCATCTTAGATCTCCTATCAAACCCCTACAATAATGATATCATGGATATTACAAGGAATATGACTATATTCATCTTAGATCTCCTATCAAACCCCTACAATCATGTTATCATGTATAATACTAGGATTATGACTACAGTATAAAAGAAAAATTAATTTGCAATACGATCTTATTGTAATTTTACCTGGGATAGAGTAGATTAATTCTTCATGTGTATATATTTTTTTATAAATATATTTTGTCTAATTAGCTCCAAAATATTCCATATCATCAATTTAAAGATAATTTTGTTATCCTAAAGAGATAATTATTGTCTGATAGTTGATCATGAACTTCACTAATTACTGAACCCAAGCATTTAGACTTGAAAATATCAATAGAAATTCATCTACCACTAAGATTTCTTTAGACTATAAAAGAGAGACAACTAATTAATTTCATTAAACTCTTAAATAGAAAAAAGGCATTCATCATGTCAAGGACAATTCACATTGCATAGATTATCTCGACTAATTTCTTAACATGATATAGGTGCTAGTGAGTAGTAATTATTGCACTATTCCTTTTTTCTTTTCACGAAAATATTATTAATTGACGTACTCTTTAATTTTTTTGTAATTGATTCTGATTGTTTTTATTATAATTAAATATAATATAATTTGGAACTATTCATTAACGGATAGAAATGAAATACAATACCATCGATTAAATGATCCACAAAATACATAGTTGTTTTTATTAAAAAAAAATTACTTTTCGTATTAATGCTGGAGGTGCCTTGAAAAGGGTGAAAAAAGAAACATAAATTATTTCTTTTAAGAGAGATGTTATACCACCTTGTCGTCCTTTATATATATATATATATTTAACCATCTACTGATTTATAGCGATTTTTCGTACATCCTTATCCTATTTCATTAACACGTAGTAACATCTTTTTAAGTTTTCTAAATTACAATAAAAAATGAATCATTTTCTAACATTATTTTATTCTCTCACGTTTACTATTCCTATATTCATTTATTTATTCCTCCTGCATGATAGAAATATTCACCTTTTTCTTTTGTGAAAAATTACCAAGTGAAAGCAATCATATATCAAACAACCATTAAAACCAATAGTAAGATAATTATACCTTTAGACGGAGACCGATCTTGTAAATCGACAAAATTATGGGTAAGAAAGTATTTAACTTTATAATCATTTATATGACACAACAACACATATAAGCGCATTATTGCGTTTGTTTATGCATTTACCGGAGATGAGAGTAATACCAAAAAATTAGTAACATAGTAGGAGAACTTATTTCTTCATCAACAAAAATAAAATTGAAGTGTGATGTAAAGTTGATGTTGAGTGAGTAAAAGAAGAATAAAAGATGCAATTTATAACATATTAAAAAAATAGGGGTTACAGATTCCAAAAGTCACAATCCAATATGCAATTTATAACAAATTAAATAATTTGGGGTTATGAACTTGAAAAGTCACAATGAATGAAGATGTATGAGTTATGGACATAATTTTTTTAAATTAAGATAAATGTTTAATTAGGAAAAGGTCAAAAAATGAGAAAAAAGATAAATAGGATTCCTACAATATAAGAGATGCCACATCATCTTGTCAAATCCCTCCTTTATATATATAGAGATTCATTCTTTAAAAGAAATCAAGTGAGTCGAATACGGTTCAAAATTCGATGGCAGGGTTCAAGCATGTGTTGTGCGCCTAGCTCATATAGTAAATCATTACGCCTTATCGTTAGATCAAAGCTTGGGGAATAATCTTTGCTGGTCTCATCATTCTTTCTTTGTAGATTAATAATAATGCTTAAATAAATTCAATTTGGAGTCATAAAGTCATCAAAGAAACTAAGCTAGCGTTTGGCCATAGGTTCCCGACTTTGTTAAAAAAATCTGATTTGGGCGAATTCTTTTTTTAAGATGAAAATCTTTTTGGACAGCATTTTCAAAACATACTTCACTTTTTTTCTTCTTTTCAAAAAACATAAGATGTGACTTATACCCATAAATTCTAAAAACTATCAAAAATTCCCAACAACTCTGAAGAAAATTCATACAAAACATGCGAAATAATTTAAAGAAAATTCATGCAAAACAAGCGAAATCTGGAAAAAAAATTATACAAACTTCAGCAGATTTTAGAAAATTACCTTAAAGTTTTGCCTTTGCAGTGGATTGCCACAGATTGGCACAAAAACTTGGCGAAGGTTTTCTTCTGTTTTATGACGACCCGATCGGTCGTTTCGGGAATTTAAGCTCTGTTCGATGGTGTAAAGTCATAAACAGCTTCACGTTGTGTATATCGACCTGTGTGCGTGGTCAGATTCAGTTACCGGATATTCTCGAGTCGAATTGGGAGAAAAATTTCAGTTTTGGAAGCTTTAGTGATAGGAGTTGACCGGAGGTTTGACTTTTCTGTATACGACCTCGGAATGAGTTTTGGTTAATGCCAACAACTTTGTATGATAATTTTGGACTTAGGCGTGTGTCCGGAATTGGTTTTGGAGGTCCGTAGAGTGATTTGAGGTAATTTGGCGAAAGTTAGAATTTCAGCGTTTTTCGGCCGATAGGTGTAATTTTTATATCGGGCTCGGAATGGAATTCTGAGAGTGGATGTAGGTCCGTTGTGTCATTTGTGACTTGTCTGCAAAATTTCACATCATTCCGGGTTAAATTGATAGGTTTCGACGCGAGTGTTGATATTGAAGTTTTGAAAATTCATAAGTTTGATTCGTTGTTTTAGTGTTGTTTTATGTGTTTTGAAACCTCGAGCGAGTTCGTGTTAGGTTATGTGACTTGTGTGTGTGGTTGGACGGGGTCCCGGGGGCCTCGGGCGTGTTTCGGATGGATGTCAGGCTCATTTTCCTTATTTTTGAACTGCTGAAAAGTCTGTTCTGGTTTCCTTCTATGCGATCGCATAGCTTTCATCGCGATCGCATAGTGTTATTCGACCTTCCCAGTTTTTCCTTGTACGCGTTCGCACCATTTCGTCTGCGATCGCAGAAGCTCCTCCCTTCCTCCTTCGTGATCGCAGTTAAGCCATCGCATTCGCACAGTAGTGGAATAAGGCTGAGGCTAGATGATTTCTCCTTCACTGCGTTCGCGGAGAACCTCCTGTGTTCGCATAGTTCCTTGTTCTTGTCCTCCGCGTTCGCATTCAAGTTGCCGCGAGCGTATAGTAGAAATAGGTCAGTAGAAAGTTCCTACTCCGCAATCGCATAGAAGGTTTTGGTCAGTTTTCCCTTTCCTCTTCGCGATCGCATCCACTTGTCTGCGATCGCGATGCTTTATACACCTGGGCAGAATATAAGTTCCCAAAATCGGAGTTTCATTATTTTTAACATATTTTGACTTCTAGAACTCGGTTTTGGGCGATTCTTTGAGGGTTTTTCACACAAATCGAATGGGTAAGTGTTCTTCCACTATAAAAGTCATATTTCATGAATTAGTTCTTGTTTTATCATTTAATTTGTGTTTTGGGTTGAGGGAATTGTTGGTTTTGAAAGAAAACTTAGAGGAAATTTCATGATTTGAAAGACCAAATGACATCGGAATTTGATAAATTTAGTATGGGTGAACTCGTATCGGAATGGGTAATCGGAATTTGTAAAATTTAACGGGTTCCGAGATGCGGGCCCGTGGGTCGACTTTTGGGTCGATTTTTATAATTTTGTAAAGATTGAGACTTTATTATTCGGAATAATCCCTTATATGTTTTATGTGTATTTTGAAGTTGTTTTAGTTGATTTTGAGCCGTTCGGAGGTCTTTCCGCCCGAGAAGTTCATTTTTGAGTACCGGTTAGTCGTCTTTGAGGTAAGTATCTTGCCTAACCTTGTGTGGGGGAACTGCCCCTTAGTATCGAGTCTTCTTTGTTGATTGTAGTTCGTGTATACGAGGTGACGAGTGCGTACTTGGACTTATTTGCTAATAGATTGGCCTTTTAGGATTCGTAGGTTCTTATGTTATCTGTGTATGAATCGTAATTGTTACATTTGAATCCATGGTTGTTAATTTCATTGTTTTTTGCTTAAATTAGAATTACTTGCTTTTGGATTCCTTGTTTTATGCACGAGGGGACATTCCGTGCCGAGTGATTGTGAGGTTATGCACGAGGGGACATTCCGTGCCGAGTGATTGTGAGGTTATGCACGAGGGGACATTCCGTGCCGAGTAATGATTTACTTTAGCACGAGGGGACATGTCGAGTACTTGTATTTGCATTATACTTTTCCGTGTTCTTATTTGATATTTACTACATTTGTTTAGGAGTTAATATTCGGTTGTTTAAATCCGTATATTCGCACTGATCTCTTACTACATTTATTGACAAGACAAGTTTTGAGTACGGACTGAGTTCCGACAGATTTACCTTGAGGAGATTATGATTACGATATTTTACTGAAAAAGTATTACTGAAAAGTAATGGTTTTCGAAATGATAATATCTGAAGGCTTTTACATCGAAAATATATTTGAAAAGAACTAATCTTGAATAAAATGATACTTGAAAGTCTTTATTTGGAAAGTATTTTTGGAAACTTCATAATTTGAAAGAAAACTATGTTTTACGTAATCCTCTCTAGTACATGTACTTATATATATTTTGGAGAAAGTATGTTTTCAAAGGAAATCTTCCTACATTAAAATGATTCTATTTGCAAAGATTTCATATGATCTGTTGTTAAGGGTTTCCACCAGTTTATGGAATTTAATGGCTAAGGCTCGATGTGAATAGATAGATGCAGAGTTGAGTTGTTGGGTTCTCTATTGCATTGTGTTTTCTTCTGGTTTGGCTTGTTTTGCTATCCATCTTCCTGTGTATTTTATGTTGTTTCGTGGTTATTTTTCTGTAATTTCCTTCTGTATTATATTGTCATTGTTGTAAATTATCCCGTGATGTTATAAGATATATGTATTGTTGGGTTTCTTCTATATTTATGCAGTTACTTCTTGTTGACCAATGGTGTCTTGACTAGTCCTCGTCACTACTTCACCGAGGTTAGTCTTGATACTTACAGGGCACCGCTGTGGTGTGCTCATACTACTCTTCTGTGCATTTTTGTTTGCACAGATCCATGCATTGATTGTTAGTAGCCGCATGGACCATTGACGGGGAGACTCAAGGTAACCTGTTGCTGCGTTCGCAGGCTTCAGAGTCACCTTCTTATAAGTAGCATTCATACACAATTTTATTTATTTCCGAACAGTTGTGTTTAGAAGTTGTAGAATATTCGTAGAGCTTATGACTTGTATTACCGGTGCTCCGAGTCATAAGCGAGTTTAGTAGAGTCTTGCAGAACGGTACGGAGACGTCTGTACTTATCTTTGAGAGGCTACTGAACTATTAGGAAAATTTCACTTCCTTCATTCCTATCGTGTGAGTTCATTGATCTTGAAGTTTGAAATTATCGTTCCATTCTCTCGCCGATGGTGAGGACACGAACTGCAGTACCTGATGATGTTACCCAAAGCAAGTGTCGCAAAGGTCAGAGACAGAGGCCAACGAGGAGCACGTGCCGCAGTTAAGATGCCTGTCAGAGAAGTTATGGAGGATCCGCCAGCAGTTCTAGTTGAGAGAGACAGGTATTGGAGGTGTCTGTTGCTATCCCGGACTTCAAGAGGCCTGGGAATATTTTGAGTATAATTGGTACATTGACTCAGGCAAGGTTAACGGTGCACCAGTTGCTTCACGGATCAGGGGAGGAGTCCAGACTTCCACCGTCTACACTCCAGAGCAGTGAGATCATATTGGTTAGGTTCCAGTTGTCATGGAAGCACGACATGTGGTTTTAGTTCAGCCCATGGTTAGGGTAGCAACATCGGAGGCAGAATACCTCCTGGAGGAGTGTCGCTATATTCGTCGTACCTCGGGCATTGTGGAGACAGACGAGATTGCTTTTGTCACGTCTCAGGTTCAGAGTAGTGGGTTGGTCAGTGGTGGCGGCATATGAGTTGGGGTAACCTTGCCGAGTTAACTTCACTAGAGTGGATTCAGTCTTCGGAGATGTTTTGAGGGATGTTGCACCTCAGTTCCATGGAATGTTCGGCGCGCGGAGTGTGAGCAGTTGTGTCAGGGCGCTATGTCACAATTGGAGTACGCCGTTAGATTCAATGAGTTGGCCAGACATGCACTTCTCTTGGTTTCTTCAGTTAGGAGATGAGACCGTGGGGTCATTGGGAGATTCAGACATGATATTCGATTTAGCGGGACTCGAGAGTTAGAGTAGGATGCCTCACTTCAGCAGGTAGTAGGGATCGCTCGTTGGTTAGAGAGCATGTGGGACCGAAAGTGAGAGGTTAAATAAGATCAGGCGAGAGAGTGTTGGGAGGCGAGGAGGCCTCGTAGACCGGAGTAATTTACTGGTCCTTATTATGGCACCAAGGGATGTCATGGTAGAGAATTTTGGGTCAACCAGTTCAGTTTGCATTACCAACTTCGCATGGGGGCCTTCAGGTACTCATGGGTCTCAGAGGATCCGTATTGTATGTTTTCCACAGCCACGTCGGCCGAGAGATTATTTTTAGTATGGAGATGTTAGTCACAGGGTGAGAGATTGTTCCAGGGTTCCGGTAAGTGCACTATAGCAGGATATTAAGATGAGTAGAGGGCGCCCAAGAGGGGGAGGCCTGACCCATTGATGTGTTTCATATAGTGGGCTAGAGGCCGTTGTGCCAGGTATTATCACACAAGTATGTTTTGATGTGTTACAGAGGGGAACCAATTGTGTTTCACTAAAGTCCTGTTGGTCAGGACGAGTTTCCCTTATTTGTCGTTTCATTTATGAGTGAGTTCCATGTTTTGCACTTTGTTTTTGTGTTTGCTCCTGTTGGGAGATTCTATAAGTAGTAGCCCGTGTCTATCGTTGTCTCATTCACCCTTGTTGGTGGTGAAACTAGAGGTGTGTCCTTTTTCATTATGGTGAGGTTTATATGATTTTTCCTGAGTATTTGTTTACGAGCGATGATTTGATATTCCATCGAGATGTGAGTTCAGTAAGTATTATGACTTTTATCAGCTAAGATGAGTTAATGGGGAAATTTATATTGGTATGATATGTTTTCGGTATGTGATTCCGAGTTGAGGGTGAGGTCCTCGTGATGTTTGTGATTCGATATTTTTAGACCGGGCTGAGTACCGCGGTGGAAATTTTATCATAATGGTATCCTTGTGAATTGTTCATATACTTTGCTCCTTCCTTGTTATATTGTTTTTGGTAAGTCAGTATTGATAGAGAGTCGTGCCTATGTCTTTTGTTTGATAGATCCTTTATATGCTTCTATTTTCACATTCAGTCATTTCGTTATGCGTTTCCTTAATTTAGTTGCGAGATGTGTGCCGGTGGTGTTATTTGTGGCTTGGTGATTCGGGTGTGTAATAATAAAGTCTTCGTATTCATTGCATCATTATCAGTATTATAAGGTTCGGAAACAGAGTTCCTCCATAGGTGGGGCAAATTGCAAATGTTGAGTTGATTTCAGGCAGTTATTGTGATCAAAAGTGCTATTTGAGCCTATGGGTGATGAGCTGTATTGTGTGGTCGTGCCTTATGGGCGTAGACCTGAGTCGATGCAGCTGGTTGAGGCTAATTCCGGATATGGAATTAGAATCGGATCTTTTGAGTAATGAGTAGAAGGTAAGAAATTGAGGTATAAGGCTTATCGGTGGTGATATGAAGGCTATATTGCAGTTGATTGATTCATCAGGCTTATGTGAGTTTGGGTGATGTGAGATCACCCACGAGTATGTGTTAGAAGTGTACGATCAATGATTGGATGAGTTCAAGTGAAACTTGTCACGTTCGAGGACGAACGTTTATTTAAGAGGGGGAGAATGTGACGACTCGATCGGTCGTTTTGAGAATTTAAGCTATGTTCGGTGGTCTAAAGTCATAAACAGCTTCACGTTGTGTATATCGACCTGTGTGCGTGGTCAGATTCAGTTACCGGATATTCCGGAGTCGAATTGGGAGAAAAGTTTTAGTTTTGGAAGCTTTAGTGATAGGAGTTGACCGGAGGTTTGACTTTTGTGTATACGACCTCAGAATGAGTTTAGGTTAATGCCAACAACTTCTATTGATAATTTTGGACTTAGGCGCGTGTCCGAAATTGGTTTTGGAGGTCCGTAGAGTGATTTGAGGTAATTTGGCGAAAGTTAGAATTTCGGCGTTTCTGGCCGATAGGTAAAATTTTGATATCGGGCTCGGGATGGAATTCTGAGAGTGGATGTAGGTCTGTTGTGTCATTTGTGACTTGTCTGCAAAATTTCACGTCATTCCGGGTTGAATTGATTGGTTTCGACGCGAGTGTTGATATTGAAGTTTTGAAAATTCATAAGTTTGATTTTTGGTTTGATTCGTTGTTTTAGTGTTATTTTATGTGTTTTGAAATCTCGAGCGAGTCTGTGTTAGGTTATGTGACTTGTGTGTGTGGTTGGACGGAGTCCCAGGGGCCTCAGGCGTGTTTCAGATGGGTGTCGGGTTCATTTTCCTTCTTTTTGAACTGCTGAAAAGTCTTTTCTGGTTTCCTTCTATGTGATCGCATAGCCTTCATCGCGATCGCATAGTGTTATTTGACCTTCCCAGGTTTTCCTTGTACGCGTTTGCACCATTTCGTCTGCGATCGCAAAAGCTCCTCCCTACTCCGCGATCGCAGTTAAGCCATCACGTTCGCACAATAGTGGAATAGGGCTGGGGCTAGAGGATTTCTCCTTCACTACGTTCGCGGAGAACCTTCTGCGTTCGCATAGTTCCTTGTTCTCTTCCTCCGCGTTCACATTCAAATTGCCGCGAACGCATAGTAGAAACAGGTCAGCAGAAATTTCCTACTCCGCGTTCGCATAGAAGGTTTTGGTCATTTTTCCCTTTCCTCTTCGCGATTGCATCCACTTGTCCGCAATCGCGATGCTTTATACACCTAGGCAAAATATAAGTTCCCAAAATCGGGGTTTCACCATTTTTAACATATTTTGACTTCTAGAACTCGGTTTTGGGCGATTCTTTTAGGGGTTTTCACACAAATCGAATGGGTAAGTGTTCTTCCACTATAATTAGTCACATTTCATGAATTAGTTCTTGTTTTTATCATTTAATTTGTGTTTTGGGTTGAGGGAATTGTTGGTTTTGAAAGAAAACTTCTAAGAGGAAATTTCTATGATTTGAAAGACCAAATGACAACGGAATTTGATAAATTTAGTATGGGTGAACTCGTATCGGAATGGGTAATCGGAATTTGTAGAATTTGACGGGTTCCGAGGTGCGGGCCCTTGGGTCGATTTTTATAATTTTGTAAAGATTGAGACTTTATTATTCAGAATAGTCCCTTATACGTTTTATGTGTATTTTGAAGTTGTTTTAGTTGATTTTGAGCCGTCCGGAGGTCTTTCCGCCCGAGAAGTTCATTTTTGAGTACCGGTTGGTCGTCTTTGAGGTAAGTATCTTGCCTAACCTTGTGTGGGGGAACTGCCCCTTAGTATTGAGTCTTCTTTGTTGATTGTAGTCCGTGTATACGAGGTGACGAGTGTGTACTCGGACTTATTTGCTAATAGATTGGCCTTTTAGGATTCGTAGGTTCTTATGTTATCTGTGTATGAATCGTAATTGTTACATTTGAATCCATGGTTGTTAATTTCATTATTTTTTGCTTAAATTAGAATTACTTGCTTTTGGATTCCTTCGTTGGCTAGTTGATCTTAATTGACTTAATTGAATATTTTACCGCTCTTATCGTCATGCCATAATTGCTTCCTAAAACTGGAAAATTGACTTTATTTGTATTACCTAGCTTTATAGTTGTCTAGCCATAGTTAGAGCATCCGTTCGTTGGAGTCAAGCATGCTCGTGAGTATTACCTTGTGATTTATATGACTTTTTCTCTTATGTGCTACTAATGTCTAGTTGATAAATATTTATGTTTCCGATGTTTTCATGATGTTGCCTATTACTGGGCCTTTGTTTGTGCTGAGTTTTATTCCGTAAATTTAACTTCTTAGGCGAGTTGGTTATAGCTGTTTTTCCCTTGCCGGGATGGTATTGTTTTCATTATTGACTCCCTTGCCGGGATGGTGTATTTTCTATTATTGTTGTGCTGATATGATATCGTTTGCATTATTGATTCCCTTGCTGGGACGTTGTGAGTTATGGTTCCTATTGCTGATTTGCTTCGTCGATTGTTGTTTATTTATTTAATTATGCACGAGGGGACATTCCGTGCCGAGTGTTTATTTATTTATTTATGCACGAGAGGATATTCCGTGCCGAGTGATTGTGAGGTTATGCATGAGGGGACATTCCGTGCCGAGTGTTTATTTATTTATTTATTTATGCACGAGGGGACATTCCGTGCCGAGTGATTGTGAGGTTATGCACGAGGGGACATTCCGTGTCGGGTGTTTATTTATTTATTTATTTATGCACGAGGGGATATTCCGTGCCGAGTGTTTATTTATTATTTATGCACGAGGGGATATTCCGTTCCGAGTGATTGTGAGGTTATGCACGAGGGGACATTCCGTGCTGAGTGATTGTGAGGTTATGCACGAGGGTAAATTCCGTACCGAGTGTTTATTTATTTATTTATGCACGAGGGGACATTCCGTGCCGAGTGAATTTGAGGTTATGCACGAGGGGACATTCCATGCCAAGTAATGATTTACTTTAGCACGAGGGGACATGTCGTGTACTTGTATTTGCATTATACTTTTCCGTGTTCTTGTTTGATATTTACTACATTTGTTTAGGAGTTAATATTTCGTTGTTTAAATCCGGATATTCGCACTGATCTCTTACTACATTTATTGACAAGACAAGTTTTGAGTACGGACTGAGTTACGACAGATTTACCTTGAGGAGATTATGATGACGAGATTTTACTGAAAAGTAATGGTTTTCGAAATGATAATATCTGAAGGCTTTTACATCGAAATATATTTGAAAAGTACTAGTCTTGCATAAAATGATACTTGGAAGTCTTTATTTGGAAAGTAGTTTTGGAAACTTCGTAATTTGAAAGAAAACTATGTTTTACGTAATCCTCTCTAGTACATGTACTTATATATATTTTGGAGAAAGTATGTTTTCAAAGGAAATCTTCCTACATTAAAATGATTCTATTTGTAAAGCTTTTCATATGATCTGTTGTTAAGGGTTTCCACCAATTTATGGAATTTAATGGCTAAGGCTCGATGTGAATATATAGATGTAGAGTTGAGTTGTGGGGTTCTCTATTGCATTGTGTTTTCTTCTGGTTTGGCTTGTTTTGCTATCCATCTTCCTGTGTATTTTATGTTGTTTCGTGGTTATTTTTCTGTAATTTCCTTCTGTATTATATTGTCATTGTTTTAAATTATCCTGTGATGTTCTGAGATATATGTATTGTTCGGTTTCTTCTATATTTATGCCAGTTACTTCTTGTTGACCAATGGTGTCTTGACTAGTCCTCGTCACTACTCCACCTTGGTTAGTCTTGATACTTATTGGGCACCGCTGTGGTGTGCTCATACTACTCTTCTGTGCATTTTGGTTTGCACAGATCCAGGCATTGATTGTTAGTAGCCGCATGGACTATTGACGGGGAGACTCAAGGTAACCTGTTGCTGTGTTCGCAGGCTTCAGAGTCACCTTCTTATAAGTAGCTTTCATACGCTATTGTATTTATTTCCGAACATTTGTATTTAGAAGTTGTAGAATATTCATAGAGCTTATGACTTGTATTACCGGTTTTGAGAAAACATTGTAAAATTCTGTCAAGGTTTCTATATTGAGACTGTTAGTTTCCTTTACTTATTGTTGTTATTATTAACTGTTAGGCTTATCTAGTCTCTAGGACTAGGTTCCATCACGATACCCAACAGAGGGAAATTTGGGTCATGACAAGTTGGTATTAGAGCTCTAGGTTCATAGGTGCTACGAGTCATAAGCTAGTTTAGTAGAGTCTTGCAGAACGGTACGGAGACGTCTGTACTTATCTTTGAGAGGCTACGGAAGTATTAGGACAATTTCACTTCCTTCATTCCTATCGTGCGAGTTCATTGATCTTGAAGTTTGAAATTATCGTTTCATTCTCTCGCCGATGGTGAGGACACGAAATGCGGTGCCTGATGATGTTACCCGAAGCAAGTGACGCAAAAGTCAGAGACAGAGGCCAACGAGGAGCACGTGCCGCAATTAAGATGCTTGTCAGAGCAGTTATGGAGGAGCCGCCAACAGTTCTAGTTGAGAGAGACAGGTACTGGAGGTTCCTGTTGCTACCCCGGACTTCAAGCGGCCTGGGCATAGTTTGAGTATAATTGGTACATTGACTCAGGTAGGGTTGACTCTGGTGCACCAGTTGCTTCACGGATCAAGGGATGAGTCCGTACTTCCACCGTCTACACTCCATAGTAGTGAGATCATATTGGTTAGGTTCCAGTTGTCATGGCAGCACGACATGTGGTTTCAGTTCAACCCATGGTTTGGGTAGCAGCATCAGAGGCACAATACCTCGGACTTGAGAGGTACAGGAAGTACCACCCTTATATCTTTCAGTGGATTGGCGGCAGAGAGTGCCAAGGGTTTCCTGGAGGAGTGTCGCTATATTCATCGTACCTCGGGCATTGTGGAGACGGACGAGATTGCTTTTTTCACGTCTCAGGTTCTGAGTAGTGTGTTGGTCAGTGGCGGCGGCATATGAGTTGGGGTAACCTGGCCGAGTTAACTTCACTAGCATGGATTCAGCCTTCGGAGATGTTTTGAGGGAGGTTGCACCTCAGTTCCTTGGAATGTTAGGCGTGCAGAGTTTGAGCAGTTGCGTCCGAGCGCCATGTCACTATCGGAGTACGCCGTTAGATTCAGTGCGTTGTCCAGACATGCACTTCGCTTGGTTGCTTCAGTTAGGAGATGAGACCGTGGGGTCATTGGGACATTCAGACATGATATTCGATTCAGCGGGACTCGAGAGTTAGAGTAGGATGCCTCACTTCAGCAGGTAGTAGGGATCGCTCGCTGGTTAGAGAGCATGTGGGACCGGAAGCGAGAGGTCAAATGAGATCAGGTGAGAGAGTGTTGGGAGGCGAGGAGGTCTCGTAGACCGGAGTAATCTACTGGTCCTTATTATGGCACCAAGGTGCGTCCTGGTAGAGAATTTTGGGTCAACCAGTTCAGTTTGCTTTACCAACTTCGCATGGGGGCTTTTCAGATACTCATGGGTCTCAGAGTATCCGTATTGTATGTTTTCCACAGCCACGTCGGCCGAGAGATTGTTTTCAGTATGGGGATGTTAGTCACAGGGTGAGAGTTTATTCCAGGGTTTCGGTAAATGCACTATAGCAGGATATTCAGATGAGTAAAGGGCGCCCAAGAGAGGGAGGCCCGACCCATTGATGTGTTTCATATAGTGGGTTGGAGGCCGTTGTGCCAGGTATTATCACACAGGTATGTTTTGATGTGTTACATAGGGTCACCAATTGTGTTTCACTAAAGTCATGTTGGTCAGGACGAGTTTCCCTTATTTGTCATTTCATTTATGAGTAAGTTCCATGTTTTGCACTCTGTTTTTGTGTTTGCTCCTGTTGGGAGATTCTATGAGTAGTAGCCCGTGTCTATCGTTGTCTCATTCACCCTTGCTGGTGGTGAAACTAGAGGTGAGTCCTTTTTCATTATGGTGAGGTTTATATGATTTTTCCTGAGTATTTTGTTTACGAGCAGTGATTTGATATTTCATAGAGATGTGAGTTCAGTCAGTATTATGACTTTTATCAACTGAGATGAGTTAATGGGGAAATTTCTATTGGTATGATATGTTTTCGGTATGTGGTTCTGAGTTGAGGGTGAGCTCCGTGTGATTTTTATGATTCGATATTTTTAGACCGGGCTGAGTACCGCAGTGAAAAATTTATCAGAATGGTATCCTTGTGAATTGTTCATACACTTTTCTCCTTCCTTAGTATATTATTTTTGGTAAGTCAGTATTGATAGAGAGTCGTGCCTTCGGCTTTTGTTTGATAGATCCTTTATATGCTTCTATTTTCACATTCAGTCATTTCGTTATGCGTTTCCTTAATTTAGTTGCGAGATGTGTGTCGGTGGTGTTAGTTGTGACTTGGTGATTCGGGTGTGTAATAATGAAGTCTTCGTGTTCATTGCATCATTATCAGTATTATGAGGTTCAAAAATAGAGTTCCTCCATAGGTGGTTCCAATTGCCAATGTTGAGTTGATTTCAGGCAGTTATTGTGATCAAAAGTGATATTTGAGCATATGGGTGATGAGCTGTATTGTGTGGTCGTGCCTTATCGGCGTAGACCTGAGTTGATGCATCTGGTTAAGGCTAATGCCGGATATGGAATTAGAATCGGATCTTTTGAGGAATGAGTAGAAGGTAAGAAATTGAGGTATGAGGCTTATCGGTGGTGATGTGAAGGCTATATTGCAGTTGATTGTTTCATCAGGCTTATGTGAGTTGGGGTGATGTGAGATCACCCACGAGTATGTGTTAGAAGTGTACGATCAGTGATTGGATGAGTTCAAAGTGAAACTTGGCACGTTCAAGGATGAACGTTTGTTTAAGAGGGGGAGAATGTGACGACCCGATCGGTCGTTTCGAGAATTTAAGCTCTGTTCGGTGGTGTAAATTCATAAACAGCTTCACGTTGTGTATATTGACCTGTGTGCGTGGTCAGATTCAGTTACCGGATATTCCGGAGTCGAATTGGGAGAAACATTTCAGTTTTGGAAGCCTTAGTGATAGGAGTTGACCGGAGGTTTGACTTTTGCATATACGACCTCGGAATGAGTTTTGGTTAATGCCAACAGCTTCGTATGATAATTTTGGTCTTAGGCGCGTGTCCGGAATTGGTTTTTGAGGTCCGTAGAGTGATTTGAGGTAATTTGGCGAAAGTTAGAATTTCGGCGTTTCTGGCCGATAGGTGAAATTTTGATATCGGGCTCGGAATAGAATTACGAAAGTGGTTGTAAGTCCGTTGTGTCATTTTTAACTTGTATGCAAAATTTCACGTCATTCCGGATTGAATTGATAGGTTTCGACGCGAGTGTTGATATTGAAGTTTTGAAAATTCATAAGTTTGATATTGTGTTTGATTCGTTGTTTTATGTGTTTTGAAACCTCGAGCGAGTCTGTGTTAGGTTATGTGACTTGTGTGTGTGGTTGGACAGGGTCCGGGGGGCTTCGGTCATGTTTCAGATGGGTGTCGGGCTCATTTTCCTTATTTTTGAACTGCTGAAAAGTCTGTTCTGGTTTCCTTCTATGCGATCGCATAGCCTTCATCGCGATCGCATAGTGTTATTAGACCTTCCCAGTTTTTTCTTGTACGCGTTCGCATCATTTCGTCTGCGATCGCAGAAGCTCCTCCTTTCCTCATTCGCGATCGCAATTAAGCCATCGCGTTCGCATAGTAGTGGAATAGAGCTGAGGCCAGAGGATTTCTCCTTCACTGCGTTCACGGAGAACCTTCTGCGTTCGCATAGTTACCTGTTCTTGTCCTCCGCGTTCGTATTCAAATTTCCGCGAACGCATAGTAGAAATAGGTCAGCAGAAATTTCCTACTCCGCGATCGCAGTTTGCACTCCGCGATCGCGTAGAAGGTTTTGGTCAGTTTTCCCTTTCCTCTTCGCGATCGCATCCACTTGTCCGCGATCGCGATGCTTTATACACCTGGGCAGAATATAAGTTCCCAAAATTGGGGTTTCACCATTTTAAACATATTTTGACTTCTAGAACTCGATTTTGGGCGATTCTTTGAGGGGTTTTCACACAAATCGAATGGGTAAGTGTTCTTCCACTATAATTAGTCATATTTCATGAACTAGTTCTTGTTTTTATCATTTAATTTGTGTTTTGGGTTGAGAGAATTGTTGGTTTTGAAAGAAAACTTCTAAGAGGAAATTTCCTGATTTGAAAGACCAATTGACATCAGAATTTGATAAATTTAGTATGGGTGAACTCGTATCGAAATGGGTAATCGGAATTTGTAGAATTTGACGGGTTCCGAGGTGCGGGCCCTTGGGTCGACTTTTGGGTCGATTTTTATAATTTTCTAAAGATTGAGACTTTATTATTCGAAATAGTCCCGTATACGTTTTATGTGTATTTTGAAGTTGTTTTAGTTGATTTTGAGCCGCCCGGAGGTCTTTCCGCCCAAGAAGTTCATTTATGAGTACCGGTTGGTCGTTTTTGAGGTAAGTATCTTGCCTAACCTTGTGTGGGGGAACTACCCCTTAGGATTGAGTCTTCTCTGTTGATTGTAGTCCGTGTATACGTGGTGACGAGTGGGTACTCGGACTTATTTGCTAATAGATTGGCCTTTTAGGATTCGTAGGTTCATATGTTATCTGTGTATGAATCGTAATTGTTACATTTGAATCCTTGGTTGTTAATTTCATTATTTTCTGCTTAAATTAGAATTACTTGCTTTTGGATTCCTTCGTTGGCTAATTGATCTTAATTGACTTAATTGAATATTTTACCGCTCTTATCACCATGCCATAATTGCTTCCTAAAACTGCAAAATTGACTTTATTTGTATTACCTAGCTTTATAGTTTTCTAGCCGTAGTTAGAGCATCCGTTCGCTGGAGCCAAGCATGCCCGTGAGTCTTACCTTGTGATTTATATGACTTTTTCTCTTATGTGGTACTTGGGTCTAGTTGACAAATATTTATGTTGCCGATGTTTTCTTGATGTTGCCTATTACTGGGCCTTTGTTTGTGCTGAGTTTTATTCCGTAAAGTTAATTTCTTAGGCGAGATTGATTATAGTTGTTTTTCCCTTGCCGGGATGGTGTTATTTTCATTGTTGACTCCCTTGCCGGGATGGTGTATTTTCTATTATTGTTGTGCTGATATGATATCGTTTGCATTATTGATTCCCTTGCTGGGACATCGTGAGTTATGGTTCCTATTGCTGATTTGCTTCGTCGATTGTTGTTTATTTATTTAATTATGCACGAGGGGACATTCTGTACCGAGTGTTTATTTATTTATTTATGCACGAGGGGACATTCCGTGCCGAGTGTTTATTTATTTATTTATGCACGAGGGGGCATTCCGTGTCGAGTGTTTATTTATTTATTTATGCACGAGGGGACATTCCGTGCCGAGTGTTTATTTATTATTTATGCACGAGGGGACATTCCGTGCTGGGTGATTGTGATGTTATGCACGAGGGGACATTCCGTTCCGAGTGTTTATTTATTTATTTATGCACAAGGGGACATTTCGTGCCGAGTGATTGTGAGGTTATGCACGAGGGGACATTCCGTTCCGAGTAATGATTTACTTTAGCATGAGGGGACATGCTGTGTACTTGTCTTTGCATTATACTTTTCCGTGTTCTTGTTTGATATTTACTACATTTGTTTAGGAGTTAATATTCCGTTGTTTAAATCCGAATATTCGCACTGATCTCTTACTACATTTATTGACAAGACAAGTTTTGAGTACAGACTGAGTTCTGACAAATTTACCTTGAGGAGATTATGATTACGAGATTTTACTGAAAAGTAATGGTTTTCGAAATGATAATATCTGAAGGCTTTTACATCGAAAATATATTTGAAAAGCACTAGGGTTGCATAAAATAATACTTGGAAGTCTTTATTTGGAAAGTATTTTTGGAAACTTCGTAATTTGAAAGAAAACTATGTTTTACGTAATCTTCTCTAGTACATGTACTTATATATATTTTGGAGAAAGTATGTTTTCAAAGGAAATCTTCCTACATTAAAATGATTCTATTTGCAAAGCTTTTCATATGATCTATTGTTAAGGGTTTCCACCAGTTTATGGAATTTAATGGCTAAGGCTCGATGTGAATAGATAGATGCAGAGTTGAGTTGTGGGGTTCTCTATTGCATTGTGTTTTCTTCTGGTTTGACTTGTTTTGCTATCCATCTTCCTGTGTATTTTATGTTGTTTCATGGTTATTTTTCTGTAATTTTCTTTTGTATTATATTGTCATTGTTGTAAATTATCCCGTGATGTTCTGAGATATATGTATTGTTCGGTTTCTTCTATATTTATGCTAGTTACTTCTTGTTGACCAGTGGTGTCTTGACTAGTCCTCGTCACTACTCCACCGAGGTTAGTCTTGATACTTACTGGGCACCGCTGTGGTGTGCTCATACTACTCTTCTGTGCATTTTTGTTTGCACAAATCCAGGCATTGATTGTTAGTAGCCGCATGGACTATTGACGGGGAGACTCAAGGTAACCTACTGCTGCGTTCGAAGGCTTCAAAGTCACCTTCTTATAAGTGGCATTCATACGCTAATTATTATTTTTCTCTCTCCTTTTTCAGATTTTCTCTCACATAATCACGTTAAAATTCACAAAACATGCCCCCCCTCTCTCTCTCTTTTGATACACTCTACTCTCTTCTTCCACAAAACCACGATTCAGACTTCTTCTCCCACCCGCACTGCCTAGGTCTCCCCCATTCTCACAGCCCAGTTAATTTCTCTCTAAAATCTCGATTTTATTTTCTGATACAAGTTCTTGTGGTAAGTATTTAGCTTCTTAGATTTTGATACATGTATTTAGCTTCTTAGATTTGGATACAGACTTTTGTTTGCTTCCTAAACAATAACCATTGTTATTATTTACTCAACAGAAAGCTACCGTTTTTCTCTCCAATGTCGGATTCAACGTCACACAAGATGGTAACCAAAGGTATACCCACCTAACTACTCAATTTCGATGGGCCCTCTTTCTCTTTGCAAATAACTCAAGTGGAGTCGGAATTTGTAGGTGTATCAGCAACTACAACTTTAGAGAGAAGAACTAAATTACACAATGACAAATCGAAAGAAGTCCAAGTTGAGAAATCTTCAAAAGAAACAAAAATTCCAGTTGCGGAAAAGAGGAAAAAACCTATAAATGATGCTTCCAGATTCAGTTTATTAAATGTATTCAATATCAAATAAATAGATGTATTCAGCATTATGTATGTAACATACAATTTTCGAAGTTCAATTTTGCAACATACAGTTTAAAATGTATTGAGTATCAAATAAATACATATATTCGGCATTATGTATATAGCATACAATTTTGGAAGTTCAATTTTGTAACATACAGTTTAAAATGTATTCAGTATCAAATACATATATGTATTCAGCATTATGTATGTAATATAAAATTTTAGAAGTTCAATTTTGGAAGTTCAATATGTATTCAACATTATGTATGTAATATACAATTTTAATATGTATTCACATGTGTTTTGAATACATGTCTTATGTATATAACTGATTATATTCATTTGTATTCATCTGTATGCATATGTATTCAAGTGTATTTAGACCTTTGTACAATACATATTTAGACATCTATACGTGTATAATAGAGATTTCGAGATTTTTGTACGAACTGTAACAAAAGAACTGAAAAGAAAGAAGGGAGAGTTGAAAATCCACAGATTTTTCTGTTTTTTGATACTTTTCAGATTGAAAATCTTTCATGAAGGGAGAAATACAGATTATGGGTGTATAATTGTGTTAGTTGAGTTATATTAGGAGACTATTTGCTAAATTGATTTTCTTTCCATAATAAAACAGTTGAAAGGTCCTTTTTTAAAGGAATATACGTTACCGTATTCAAGAATACAGCTCTTGAATACAACACCTAATTAGTTGAACTTCCATGATTCAAGCCTATTTTTCCTACTGTATTCATGAATACAGTAATCTAAATACATCAAATACATCTTATAATAACATAAAATATATCTGCATGTCGTAATATAGCAAATGATATATATAGATAGCTAATAACCACTAAACAATAGTGCTTCACTAAAATTTCACTATTATATACCGTGTGACTTTATTCTCTTAAAGGTAGATTTTCGTGTTCACTCCATACCCAAAACCAAACATTCAAACCCCAAAAACCTCTCGAACTCTATATGAGAAAAGCGTAGAAGATGAAAACCAAAATCACAATCAACAATAGAATGAGAATCAAAATCAGCAAAACCAAAATCCTCTTTACCATTACGTTCACTGTCAGAAAAAAGAATTTCCTCTTCTCTCGGGAATCCACACACACAACAAGCAACGACATTGCCAGAATCACTATACATGTGATCATCATTGCTGTAAAATATTTTTCGTCGGGCGATCGATCTGGCAAGGCACAAAGAGGCCGCTCACGGTCAACCTGTCTGATTCTAAACTTAGTTTTTCTTTTCTTATTATGTGTTAGAATTTAGCTTTGATACTTCTAGGTGTATATGTTGATTATATTTTTGTGTTACTGGATTTTGCTGCTTTGATAGTCCTTTTTTATTTCTGTTTTCGGTAAGTACAAGCAGGGAAGTGAATTGTATTCTCGTTTTATTTTTTACGACTTTGTGATGCTATGCAGATCAAGAATTTAGTATGCATTCTGTTTTCTCTCTTATGTTCTCTCAGGTTAGTTTCTAAATTTGCGATTGTTATTCTGTATTATAATTTAGATTATTTAATTTTTCTCAGGTTATTTTTTTTTAAAAGTACAAAACTCTCTCTCTTTGAAAAGTGTTGTTGTCCTAGGCACCAAAATATCTAAATACATTTAGGTGGTGTTCGTGTCCAAATTTGAAAAGGCTTGTTTTTATTTCTTTTCTCTTTAATTTGTGTAAAGACTGTTTCTCAAACAAACATCGAGAAAGGAAGAAAAAAAATCAATCTAAGCAAAAACTTAAACTTTTTTGTTTTTGTTGTTCGGTTGAAATACAACATTTTGGGAGAAAAAAAAAAGAAAATTGGTTCAAACTCTTCTTTATTTTTTAAGCTTGTTTGTTCAGGAGACCTAAAGAATTCTATTGAAAAGTCTCGTACTTGAATAAGAGTCTGCCTGATGGGTCTACAAGCTTATGCAACACAATCACGCGGGCTGGACCAATCCAGCCTCTGTCAAGCCTCATAAGCTACGGGCTTAGTTAGATCGGATTTAAAAGCATTATTTTTAAATAGGCTCCAAAAATGTTTTGTGATGACCCAAGAGGGTCATCTCTTGTTTTAAAAGTCAAAACTGTATTCCAAGGCCTTGAAAACCTCCTCTTGTCTCATCTCATTTTGCGCAGTCCGGACATATATCCGGAAAGCTTTTATACGAAAAATTGAGAAAAATGCTAATTTTACCTTCAAAATTGAATCTAAGTTGACTTCGGTCAATATTTTGGGTAAACGGACCCGGACCCGTGATTTGACGGTCTTGGAGGGTCCGTAGAAAAATGTGAAACTTGGGCTTTCCCGGAATTGAATACCGAGATCCCAAGCCCGAGAAATGAATTTTTTAAATAAATTGTTGAACTGAAATTATAAGAGTTTTTGGAATTTTGACTATATTTGAAATTGATGGTATCGGCCCCGTATTTTAGTTTTGGATATCGGTACAGGTTTAATATAGTATTTGAGTTCTGCCAGTAAAAATTGGTAAGAAACGGAGGTCATATGACGTGATTCGGACCCGTACTTTGAAAGTTCTTTTGAGATTTTCTTCAGTTTTCATGCTAAATTCGTTGTTTAAGATGTTATTTTGGCGATTTGATCGCACGAGTAAGTCCGTAGGATGTTTTTAGGGTGGTATGCATGTTTGGTTTGGAGCCCCGAGGGCTCGGGTGAGTTTCGGGTAGCCTTGGGGTGTTTTGGACTTAGAAAATCTGGTGAAGTTGTTGCTGGTGTCCAGGTATTTTGTTCTTCGCATTCGCGATACAACCCACGTGAAAGCGATGTACAAGTTGGGTTGGGGATGGGATTCTTCTACGTGAATGCGAGGCCTTGATCGCGAATGCGGAGCGCTGGGGGAATGCTCTACGCGAACGCGACTGGCCACACGCGAACGCGTAGTGTACTGGAGGGGGGCTGGGGAGTCCTTGAGTTTTTCTTCGCGAACGTAGTCCTAGACCCGCGAAGGCGATGGTCAGGGGGGACAGACCATTGCGCACGCGAGCAGCTCATCGCGATCGCGACAGACCTCACGCGAACGCGTAGAACTGTAGAAGGTCTGTCCAGTGATTTAAAATAGTAGCAAAAACGGGAAAAGACCATAATTTCACATCTCCTTTTATAGAATCCGACCTCGGGCGATTTTTGAAGAGGGATTTCACCACTAAATTAAATCATAGGTTCGTGTTCTTAAACTCATTTTCTTCACTTTCCATCAACACCAATTAGATTTCTAGGCCTAAATCTTGTTCTTTAAGGGTAGAAATTAGGGATTTTAGGAGAATTAGGAATTTTACAATTTTGGAAATTTAGACCTTGATTTGGGATCGGATTCCGAAACTAATTACATATTCGGGCTCGTGGGTGATCGGGTTTTGATCCGAACCTCGTGTTTTGACCAAGCAGGCCCGGGATTGATTTTTGATTTTTTGGAAAGAATGATAGAAAACCTATAATTAAGCATTGGGATTGAATTATTTAGCATTTATTGATATTGTTAAGTTAATTATGTCTAGATACAAGTGAATTGGAGGCGAGTTCTAAAGGGAAAGAGGTAATTGAGGCTTAAGTTTGGTCGTGGAATCCGAGGTAAGTGTTTGGCTTAACCTTAGCTTGAGGGAATAGATATTGTGTCTTATTTGCTACGTGTTAGTGTTATGTTCAACGTATAGGTGTGGTGACAAGTATCTATACGTTGGTGTCAAGCATGACCGTGAGTCGAATATTGTGATTTATGTGATTTTTCATTAAGCACTACTTGGGTTTAACTTGATAATTATCCATGTTGATGGTATTTCCTTAGTATTGCCTATTGTTGAGTATCGGTTCAAGTTGAGAATTATTACATAAAGTCAGGTAACTAAGTGAGATTGGTTATAGTTGTTTCCCCTGCCGGGAAGATATTGATTCTACTGATGGCTCCCTTGCTAGGACGTTATAGTTTTATTATTGTTTATGTTGTTTATTTCCTTGTCGGATTTGTTGTCATTTCATTTGTTTGGGGTGAGGAAGAGTGTAAAATCACGAAGGTTGATGTCGTGCATGATATTGTGAGTGAGTGTAAAAGCACGAAGGGTGATGTCGTGCCGATATTGTGAGAGTTAATGCACGAAGGGTGAGGCCGTGCCATATTATGAAATTAAAAGCACGAATGGGGATGATGTGCTATGATTATGAGAGAGTAAAAACACGAAGGGTTATGTCGTGCCGTTTCTTTTGATTTTATGGTGAGAACGAGAGTAAAAGCACGAAGGGTGATGTCGTGCCGATATTGTGAGAGTTAATGCACGAAGGGTGATGCCGTGCCATATTATGAAATTAAAAGCACGAATGGTGATGATGTGCTATGATTATGAGAGAGTAAAAACACGAAGGGTTATGTCGTGCCGTTTCTTTTGATTTTATGGTGAGAACGAGAGTAAAAGCACGAAGGGAGATGACGTGCATTGTTTTTGTGTTAATATCTATATTGTTTTAAGTTTGATATTCACTTTGTTTCTTTCTTTCGTTATAGTTATAACTTGGTGTTTCCTCCCCTCAACACGTCCCCCTTCTCCTGTATTAATTTGTTTACTTCTTGTTATTGTTAATGTTTCTCGTATATGATTAAATTGCACAAGTTTATGTGGTTGTCGTGTCCTAGCCTCGTCACTACTTCGCCGAGGTTAGGCACGACACTTACTCAGTACATGGGGTCGGTTGTACTAATGCTACACTCTACATTTTCTGTGGAGATCCCGGTACTGGACCCTTCGGACCCTAGATCGAGGTTACTGCCTTCAGTCCAGTGAAGACCCCTAGGTAGTCCTGCATGCGTCCCCTCTTATCTTATTTCTTTTATGTTCTTACTTATTTTTGAGACAGATGTATATTTGTTTTTGTTCAGACCCCTTTTTGTAGTATTCGTAGACAATCCTAGAAATTGTGACACTTGTTATGGGAGTACTTTGGTTTTGGATTTCATATTAGTATTTAATCATACCGTTAAATTTTGTCATTCCGCATTTTTATTTTCCGCTGAGATTCTTATTGTATCTGGTAAACTGTTAAGAATAAAGGAACAATATAAAATAACCAGTAACGTTGTCTTGCCTAGCATGTTCAATGTTAGGCGCCATCACGGTCCCGACGGTGGGAAATTCGGGTCATGACAAGTTGGTATCAGAGCACTAGGTTGCTTAGGTCTCACAATTCACGGACAAGCTTAGTAGATTCTGAGGGATCGGTACAGAGACGTCTATGCTTATCCCAGAGGCTACAGAGTTTAGGAATGACTTCACATCTATTCTTCTCTATCGTTTGATTGGATTTCTAAATGCTAATTGAATTTCCACTCTATTCTCTCGTAGATGGCGAGAACACGTGCTTCTTTATCCACTGATCAGCATCCCGAGTCCCCAGTGGCAGCTCCTACGAGGGGCCGAGGATGAGGAAGAGGCCGTGATAGAGGCCGAGGCAGGGACAAAGCTCAACCCAGAGCTACAACACCAGCGACGGAGCCTCAGGTAGAGTTTGCTGATGAGGTTCCGACAGGGCAAGCCTGGTCCGTCTAGTGGGCCTCATGGAGAGTGTCGCTCCAGGATGCCCTGGTCCGTCTAGTGGGCCTCACAGAGAGTATCGCTCAGGCATGTTTACTTCCTGCAGCACCAGCCATCTCTCAGGCTAGGGGAGGAGCACAGACTCCCGCTACTCGCACTCCGGAGTAGATGGCTTCTCAGTTTCAAACTCCAGCAGCTTAGACAGCTGGGGTAGTTCAGTCGGGTGTTGTGTCTCAGACCGGTGATGGAGCAACTATGTATGCTGATGCTCTGTGGAGTTTGGACAGGTTCACCAAGCTTTTCACTTATACTTATAGCGGTACACCTTCAGAGGATCCCCAGGACTATTTGGATAGTTGTCACGAGGTTCTACGGAACATGGGGATAGTGGAGACCAATGGGGTTGACTTTGCTACTTTTCGTCTGTCAGGTTCCGCTAAGACTTGATGGAGAGATTATTGCTTGGCTAGACCATTTGGATCACCGGCCTTGACTTAGGCCCAGTTCTCTTAGTTATTTCTGGAGAAGTTTCTTCTTATCACTCAGAGGGAGGATTATCGGAGGCAGTTTGAGCATCTCCGGTAGGTTTCCATGACCGTCACTCAGTATGAGACCAAATTCATTACCTTGACCCGTCATGCTATTATGATACTTCCCACCGAGAGAGAGAGGGTGAGGAGATTTATTGAGGGACTAGCTCAGCCGATTAGATTGCATATGGATAAGGAGATAGGGAGTGCTATTTCTTTCCAGGATGCAGCCAATGTGGCAGGACGAGTTGAGATGGTTCAATTACAGGGGAGTGGTCAGGGGTCTGACAAGAGGCCCCGTCATTTTGGCAGGTTCAGTGGTGCCTCATCTGGAGGCATGGATTCTTTTGGTAGGAGCCATCCTCCTAGGCCATATCATTCAGCACTTCAGTCTTCTCACGGTGCTCCAGGTGGCCGTGGTTCTCATATGCATTATTCTGATCAGTTGCCCTATAGTGCACCGCCAGCTCCTATTAGTGCACCGCCGCTCTAGAGTTTTCAGGGTGGTTACTCAGGTCGTCAGGGTCAGTTCCAGGGTCAGCAGTTCTAACAGCCGAGTACTTGTTCTACTTGTGGTGATTCGAGGCACATTGCTAGATTTTACCCTCGAGCCTCGAGCAGTTCTCAGCACCGGGGTTCTCGTGCCATGGTTCCAGCACCGGGTATTCTACCGCTCGCTCAGCCAGCCAGATGTAGGGGTCGAGGTGTTAGAGATGGAGGTCAGGCCGTTAGAGGTGGAGTCCAGGCCGCTAGAGGTAGATGTCAGCCGGTAGGAGGCCGTCCCAGGGATATAGTTCAATATGAAATGAGTATTGTTAGGTTTTCTTGAAAACATCATTGAGGGTTGGTTTGTTGAACTAATGAGTCACATTCGGAGACTGGTTAGATGGTCGAGTTTTTTAAATAAATAAAAAATTGTATATCGATTTCATGAATATATTTTGAGTTAGATGTTGAATCTTGAGTGGGTTACAACTTTGCAAAGTCGTAAATATGTCACATAATTGTAGTGTATGTGTGTGAACTATGCTTATGTGTATTTTCCCCCCTTTTTAGTGGGTTCATAATTTAGCCTTTCCTAAATATATCCGGATTATTACAATACTGATATGAAGTAGAACTCGCAAAAACAAGTTTGTGTAAGGACATTGTTTGCAATAAATTTTTGCAAAAATATAAAATTGCAATCACAAACAACTATAAAGAAAGAAGAATTTTATTGATAAACATCGCGGGTTACAACTCTATTTCTCCCTTGATTCTTCCTTCCGATTTGTTATCCGTAATTCGAGGACCTTAGCGGTTTTTCTCTCGAATGTAGTATGATATGCATCTATGTGATGTATTTGATGATCAAGAAACATGTAGCAGTATCCCATGTGGATATTGAATGTTACTAGAACTTTGATCAAGATATATTTGTCATAACTTTCATCTCTTAATGAATATTCTAAGAGTTTTATAGAACTTGGAGATCATATATTACATCTTGTGCAAATTTTGAGAGTTTATGAAATTCGTGAGATGATTTTTGAAGGACATATGTAGCCTTATTTTTAGGCATAAATTAGGGCTATAGTAGGGTAACCACCAAGTAACCTTGATGGGATCAGAATCAAATAAGTATTGATTAATCTCTAAATAGCGTAAAAATTGCACGGGGCGCCCTATTTGGTCTCCCCCATTTAACCTATACCCATTTTTTAAAAAACTTTTAACTTGTACCCACTTTTTAAATAACTTCAGCCCCTTTTCCTCGCTGAGCTGAAGTTCGCTGGTTACAAAACAAAAACTTCAGCTCTAGAGCTGAAGTTCGTCAGTTACAAAATAAAAATTTCAGCCCGTCTACTAGAATGCTGAAGTTTTGCGTGATTGCCTTTGCTACTTCAGCCCCGTATGCTGAAATTATGTGAATAAGCGGGTACGCTTGCAATGTTTTTTGCAAAGCGGGTATAAGTTAAAACGTGACACAAAAACGAGTACAAATACAAATGCCCCTAAATAGCATACTTGAGAATGACTATATATGCACTTACCCCGATATTATTGGGTTCAAGCCCACGTAGAGCAAGCAAGACAAAACAAATGTGTCGTGTAGTCAATTTGACATGTCCCGCATAAATGAACATTAGAATATGAATCTGGATTAATGTATTAGGAAAATTATACAATATAGTCGCTCTCAAAAATAATAACATATATATATATATATATATATATATATATATTAAAAAATATATAATATACATTTATTAAAAATATTTTTTACATATTTAACTAGCGAGTATAATTATTTTTGATTGACCGGCCAAATATGTCATTTGCTGGATACTACTAGTCGATTACCAATCAAAGTCTGCCCGCACGAACAAGTATTTTGACGGGAAACTTACATAAATATCCCAAATAAATCTCAACTTACCAATCTCTAACCATTAATTATAGACTTACCAAAACTAGCCAACAAAAATTGAAAAACCAAATATTAGGGTTCTTTCTCTCAAAGAATCACATGTCACCTTTCATATTTTTAAGCGTGATTAGTAACACTAGATACAAGACGGAAAGGAAATTTCATGGATGATGTAGCAAATAAGGTAATGAAATACAAAAAATATATACAATATTCCAAAAATCTAAACAACAAGGGAACTCTTTCAATGGGTATAATTGAAATTCATTGAAAATATATAGATAAGTCAATATACAAAATTTGAGGAAGATTGGAAGTGATTTAGACTGGTTTTGTATAAAAAATCGTAGTTAAATCGAGTTCAAAAAAGTCTTCTGCGACACATGTATCAAACTTGTATCATGCATGTATCTCACACACAGGTATGCATGGATATACATGTGATACACAATTGATACAATTATGATACATATGTGATACACAAATGATACATAGTGTGATGCACATATCATTTTTTCATGTTCAGTTTTTATTTCGAATTTTCAATTCAAACCATCTCAAAACTTCACCAAAGCATCCCAAAACTGATATTCAAGCTCCTTAAATTGTGCCCAATCTATTCTAATAACACCCACTCAAAACAAAGCAAAAATTTGATATTTTTTTGCTACAAATAGCTAATTTAGCTAATATTTTATCAATTGACCAATTTTTGTAATGAGCTACTTATAAATAGACATAACTGATAATTTCCCTATTTTGGCCAAATGAAAGTTACGCAACAAATTGTGGTTCTTTCATTCTCCTCATCTTTTTTGTGGCCCAAGGTGGAGAAATTAAAAAGAGAAAAAGGGCTTTTTTCTTTTCTTTTTTTTAAATTATTTTTAGCCCGCGACAGAAGCTATTTATATTTGATATTCAAAAAAATATAAAATTTATATGATTTTTGTATATAACACACATAATGTATACATATATATATATACAAAATAAAAGTTCGACTATTATTTTGAGAACGACTATACAATATAATTTTTCGTGAGAAAAACGCATGGCAAGAACCGAACAACGTACGTTTGGAAAAGCTCTACCTGATTTCTTTCCTTTGCTTTTATCTTCCCAGCTAAATATGCTAATTAGTCAATTATTAGAAGACTTCAATTAAATGGTAAAAAAAAGATATCTAATAACGCCAAAACAAATACGTTCTATGCAAACACGTCGGTGTTTATCTAGTCTCAGGTTAAGAGATAGAAGGCTTGCACGAGAGCTGTTTGCTTGATAACAATTCCATTGGTAACAACACGCAAGTGCTCAACTAGTCAATACTCCGACGTGGAATCATTCTTTGATATTATAGTTCATAAGAAAACCGAACAGCAACATCACATTTTAAGCGTTCGTAAATCTTGAATAAAATCCGAAACAGTCTCTCTGTCCTCCCAGGGTAAGCAGAGGCGGATCCAAGATTTAAATCTTATGGGTTCAATATTAAGGTTTTTAATATTGGACCCATTATATTTTTATATTTATGGGTTTATATCTACTATTTTTGTAATTTTAATGAATTTTTACATACAAATTTTTACTCCGCGTCGAAAGTTATGGGTTCAATTGAACCCGTAGATTCTACGCTACATCTGCCACTGATTCTTGGTGTGATTTTTGCACTATTAATTACTCAAGGTCAATGGAACAACTGTTTAAACGAAGTTGAAATTGAAACTTAAGAGGCAGAATTAAGTGGTCTTTCGTCTCATCGCATAGTGTTAAACCAACCACATAAGTGGCCTGATGTCACATCACCCGGCGGCGTCGTATCAATTAAATTTTGTTGCTTTATCTGTAAAAAAAAAAAAAAAACTAATCAAATCATCTACAACATTTCTTTTTCTTTCAGCTTCTAGCTTTAGCTTTTAGGAAATTAAGAAAAAGACAATTTTTACATTGTTAGCATACAGTAAGCCGTGGTGTAAAGTTTCATCCTTTGCTTTTCATATCAAATACAAGTCCTTTAAGATAATTCACAGGCCTGCTGAAGACGAGTTATATACACTTTCAGCTATTTTCTCCCGTCTAAGTCTCTTGTAAGGCTACAAAAGGATAGCACAAACCAAAGTGGAAAACGATTCGGCAATATGTTCAGTATGTAAGTATATATATTGCCAAGATAAGTGGAACAACTAGTTAAATCCATTGTCGTAAGTTGCAACATGGAGTCATTTTTCTTTTGAATGACTCCACGCCATTCTTTTGTGCAGTGCAACAGTTTCTACAACACAACCAAAATCAAAAAGTTCGACATGACACTAAAAAGAAAAGGGAAAACCTATTTTCTTAAATGACAAGGGAAGTCGTCAAGATTTTAGATGATTTCAGTGTTGGAAAGTTTGAATGACTTATAAATCTCCAAGTTCTTTGAATGTAAATCTTCCTCTCTTCTCTCCCTTTCTCTTACTTCCCGGAGCTCTAATTTGTCAGAGTTCAAATATGAATAGTGCACACGTGTTAATCGCCTTGTCAGTGATATGCCCTTGCTTTTCTTTGTGACAACTTAGAAATCAGGTGACGGTTCAAAACTCGATGGAAAATGACCATCTCGACTTAAGTAGTAGTACTTGGTTTTCTTTTGCATAAGGATTCAAACATGTGATATGCGCCTAGCTTACATTTTAAGCATAGCGCTCTTAACCACTAGATCAAAGCCTAAGGGGCACAATCTTTGCTTTGTCTCATAATTCTTCCATGAGAGGTTAATAATGCTTAAATAAATTCAATTTGGAGTCATAAAGTCATCAAAGAAACTAAGTGTATGATCCACCATGATTTTATATATAGAATCACCTAACATATTCTATTCTTTAACTTTTGCTTTCTCATATTCTCTCAAGAACATGAGGATCACTTGAGCGACATTATTTTATTTGTAGTTAGACTTTAGTCAGCTTTTAATTAATTAGAAGGAAGACTTGCATTATGGCAAGAAAACATGAGTAGATATGTGGGCCTAGAAGAGTTGATAAAGAAAACGATCACTTCTTGCAAAGCTGAAATGATGCAACTTGATAAAAAATTGTGTTCCTCCAATTGTCTGCCAGAGAGTTTAATGGATCAATAGAATATGAGCTAAAGATTGGTTTTTTATTTTACTTATCTGTCTTTTGGTTCCTTAGAGTACCAAAAGCTCCCAAAAAACTCACTCTATTATAATGCTTGGCTGAACTGGAAATTATCTGTTGCAGCTTCATAAAGGAGACATACTATCTGTCTTGCACACCATGGAATTGATAGAGATAAAGTTTCCTCATGATTCATCAATATTCTTTATTAGCTATATATTTAAATTTAAGCAGCATATTAAGGTAAAATCATAGTGCTATTTTTTTGAATTACCCAGGGTTTTGTCTTCCCTAAATAAAGAAGGACGCTAATTAAGTTTTTGGCTCAAATGTATACATGCAAAAGGTGCTAATGAATTCGTGCACTTAGGCCCGTTGGGACAATATTAGGTTGCAATTGGAAAAGAGGATATTTGAAGTCGAAGTTAATAAAGAGAGTTTGGAACTTGAAATTGGCATTAAACATGAATTTCCATTGGAAATAAAGTTAGAAGGTTCGTAAATGAAAAATTATTCCAGTTTTAATATTTTTCAAATAAGTTTTTCAGTACTCTTATGTATATTCGGATTTAATTATTGGAACTTGAGGATCAGTTTCTAGTTTGTTCATTCTAACTCCTAGATAATTTGATTATTATTAGCAGAGGAAGCAAGAGATAAAGAAAAAAAATTCAAACACTTCAATATAAAATCTTCTGATAAGAGTATTTTATATATCTTGTATGAGTTACAAGAAAGATTCTTTCAGCTGGAATTCATCAATTTTGTACAACGACAATTATACACAAATATTCAAGCTCAAACCACAAATAATTAACTACTATAATAGACTCTGATACATAAAAAATTAAACTCACCTTTCCTTTTTCATATAACTTGGACGAAACAGGATCATCATATATAATAAATCAACACTCAGAAACAACTTCGCCGCCATCGACTTCTCTCCTGTGGAAATTCCGGTGGCAGCCGCAAGCAGCGCATGTAAGGGCGGCGGTCGTACCATCCTCTCCGCTCGCCATGAATTCACGGCAACCGTCTACGGCGTAGCCTCCGATATTCGCCGCATGATTCCTTTGGCACTCAACGTATCGTATGTTCCTAGTCGATGAACCTCCGATGTTCCTTCTGGATCCGTCTGTTCTCACAACCACTTGCCTTTTTTTCATCATTCTTGGAAAAACCCTATTTGAACTTTGACTTCTATGGATAAGGAGACTGATTTTAGATTGAGTCCTCCTGCGGGCCGGGATTCTTTACTTTGAAAATAAAGTTTAGTCTTCTGAATATAAACCTAACCCTAGCTTGTTAATATATACTAGCAGCCTTGCTAGTTTCAACATCAAAAAGGAAAAAAGAAAAGAAAAAAAGAAGGAAAAGGGACAAGACTTTGGAGAGGTTGGGCTGGGGGCTGGGGCCGTGGGTGTGGGAAGGAGTATATGATAGGATGGACAATGGCCTTTTTCAATCATTGTTTCGATACTTTTTTGGTCCAAAAATTAGGCAAGATTCTCTGATCACGCATACTACAAATTTCACCTCACCATATAAAAAATGCCACATATAGTGTAAACTTGACTTCTTTTTCTTCTCTTTTCAATTTTTAAGTTTTTATTTTCCGATCTGGACGGGAAGAGAGTGGAAGAGATAATTTGTCTTAAAAAGTTGGGCATGGATATGATTTCAAGGAGTTCCAAGAGAACGATCAAACATAACGGGATAAATGAGATCCCTTTATCCTTAATTAGAGATTTGAGATTTGACAATTTCTAATAAGAAATATTTCGCTTTAAATTTACCCTATGCTACCGGACGAGTTAATGGATTCCAGATACCAAAAGACAAAAAAAAAAAAGAATTACAAGGCTAGCAAACCACACGCCCATTAATAATGTTGTGTATTATTAAGCATTTGAATCTTTTCATTTTTCCGAGAACAATATTAGACGTTTGTTAGAAAAGCATTGGTGGATACGTTAGTGATGGAAATCTTGGAATGAAGGCTGGAAATGATCGCTCAACTGCTTAGTAGTTAGTAGCATATATAAAAGAGAAAGATGGTTATGTTATGTTAATTAGTTCGTCGTTAAGCTGATGGGAACGCATTGCTTTACTGGCACAGAGAAAAAGTGATTGATTTAGGTTTAAGATATATGCTAATTCCACAATCTGTGGGTCCTTAATGACATTTAGATGCCACGTTATTATGGCCCTTTCCACTGTGTCAACAACTCTTCTCTATTTTTCTAGTAGCATAGCATCCATAATGACAAATTCTTCAACCTAAATATAGACGCCAGAAACCAATATTCCAATTTCTAGGCTTCTCCAACCCATCAGGAAATTATATTGTAGTTTCTTCAGACAGAAGTTGCTTGCTTTTAGTATAAACACCGTAAGTAGTTTCCAAGAAATAGTTTATTTTAAGGGTTCTCAATTAACTTTGTGCCATCACTTTGCATAAACTTCCAAGCTAAAGGTTTGAACACTTTTTTTTTGTGTGTGTGTGTGGGGATTGTCGTGGTTAGGGACGTTTGGTACTTTATATTGTTGGTACCGCAAAATAGCCAGTGCACATTCTTTGGTACTCGTTAAATATGCTTATGTAACTAGTGCTGATGGTGGAATTATGGTTTTGCTATGACAATAAGAAGGGCTACTATGAAAAATTGAAAAGCCCGACAGAAAGCTTGAAGAAGGAAACAAAATTATGTTTTAAATTCTGATTGGGTGCATTGAGAGGTGAAGAATTATTCAATTGATATATGAATGATGGATAGACCAAGTAGCATCGAGAAACACCTCCACCATAGGTGCAAATGAGCAGACAATAGACAAAAAAATAAATAAAGAGAAACATACGTTTTCAAGAAGCACGTGCCTTTATTAAGTGATATTGGACGAAGGGTATTGTTTACACAACAAGGGGCCACTACAAGATCAATCAAAAATTCTTAAAAGAAAAGTCCCTCCAGAATCACACATAATTTTTTTTTTAAAAACAAAAAACATAAACTTTTCCCTTCTTTCTTCCTGTTAAAAAGATGAACTGAAAAAAATAGGAAAATCGACAAGTAGAAAAGGAATGTCATTGCGTGACTATGTACTAATAAACTGCTTGTAAGTTTACTCTGCGCGATACTATTATAGATCCAGATTTTCTTGACCCACCAAAAAAATAATAATCAATAATTGAAATAATCTTTCGTTTTCCAAGCCAGTCAACTCAGAGATTTCTCGTTAGTCATGAGAAATTCCAAACAGTGTCCCAGTTGTAATGTAGTTATTTACATAAAAAGATAAAGATTATGATATGAAAATTATGAAGAGTCAATAAGATATCTCGATAGAGTAAGTCATAGGAATTAACAATTATTATTGAAAATAACAAGTCTCGAGAGAACCATAAACAAGGGCAGCAGGATGAGTAAAACCAGGGAATATTTCCAGAAAAGCTAATACAAAAAGGGACTTCCACGACAGAAGCTACATTTGGTATAATGCCACTATCATTGCCATGTTAAGTTTACGAGGGATTGGTGGGGGTGGTGTTTACATGTGATGGTAACATCTCATCCAAAATGTTGTCTTCTGGATAGCTCAAATTTTACTGACATTGTCAAAAATATCTCTACATTGATCATCAGTTTATTACAATAACTTTTTATATCCAAGTTTAGAATTAATATAGAAATTAGAATACAAAGCTTACGTAGACAAAGTTATAATAAAGGATGTGAAGCTTACAATTATTCTTTCTTTTTTGTTTGATTTAATTATTCAGAACCCATACAATTTTTACCAAGAATTTCTCTATTTTATAACTCGAATCCGAGACTTTATATTAAGAATATTGGAGGAACCTCATTCATTCCTCAACATTCTTGTGTTACAATTGTTAAGTTTATTTTGATGATAACTTCACATAAATAGTTCTACCTTACTCTTCCATTAAAAAGAAGTCCAAACATTATTTTCACTTATCAAAAATAGAAATGAAAAAGACTGATCACTTTATACACTGGATTTCCATACCATGTCTCTTTGTTATTTTCTAGTGTTAGTGGCAAGAAGACCCCTAAAAGTTCATATATATATATAGTAACATCTTTTTTTACTAAAATTTCTATCTAAACATTTTTGTGTCGAGTACAACATACAAATGAAGACACGTGTAAAACATATCATTTCCTGGAGTACTGTTGGGTAAAATTATAACGTGAATTTGGTTAAGTGTTAAAGGGTTGATATAAACTTTGAAGAGATGGATGATTGGCAACATATAGGAAGTTTATGCAAGACGAGACATTTTGTTTCTCACCAACCGTACCCAACCTATAAGGTTTACATAGTCTACAGTACAGTAACCTATGACTTTGGATTTCTTATACCCCCAAAAATTATCTTGTCATTTAAAAATATTTTTCTTTTCTTATCACAACTGATCATCAGAAGATGATTTAGTCGACAGGGAAGAATGCAATTGGGAAAGTCAAAGTGGAGATCAGGGCTTGTAAATTGTACAAATTAGAAAAATTCCAAGTGGACAAAAGCTCCTCCATCATGTTAGGCTTCACATGGCTTCTTTCTTTTCACCATGAGATGATATGGCTTAATTAGAAAGTATTCAAGCAGCACATTACCCCTTGTTTCCAATAAATTCTTGTAGAAAAATAAAAGTGCAATCACAAATAGCAATTAAAAAAAAAGATTTTATTGATAAACATTGCGGGCTATAACTCTGTGTATCTCTTGATTCTTCCATCCGATTTGTTCTAAGTGATTCGAGGCCTTAGCGGCGTATTTCTCGGACGTAGGACTTTGAACAAGACATATTTAACATGAATATTCCAAGAGCTTCATGGAATTTCAGAGATCTCTTATTTGATCTCTTTGTGCATATTCCGAGAGTTTATGGAATTGATGAGATAGTCTTTGAAGGACATATGTAGCCTTATTTATAGGCATGAATTTTGGTTTCGGTGGAGTAGCCACAAAGTAACTCTAATAGACTCCTAATATTTCAAGAGTCGTCTTGAATTTAGGATTTATCTTGACCTGTTAAATATTCAGTGTCTACAAATGCCCCTGCTTCAAGGTTTGTCGAAGTGTAGGCTTGCTGAAACTTGAAGACGAGACTTGAAGTACCCGACCATCACAACTAATATTCTTGAAACTTGTAATTTTCGATTTGCAGGAGGAAGAGATGAAGGGCAAAACTGGTCTCACCGGGCGTGCCAATTTGTTTGCAATAGAATTTTGTAGAAAAACAAAATTGCAACCACAAACAACAATAAAGAAAAAAGATTTTATTGATAAATATTACGGCTTACAACTTCTTTTATCCCTTGATTCTTCCCTCTGATTTGTTCTACGTGATTCGATGGCCTTATCTGCGAATTTCTCGAACGTAGGACTTTGAGCAAGACATATTTGACATGAATATTCCAAGAGTTACATGGAATTTCGGAGATCTCTTATTTGATCTCTTTGTGCGTATTCCGAGAGTTTATGAAATTGCTGAGATCGTCTTTGAAGGACATATGTAGCCTTATTTATAAGCATGAATTAGGATTTTGGTGGAGTCACCAAGTAACCCTAATAGACTCCTAATATTTTAACAACCGTCTTGAATTTAGGATTTATCTTGACCTCTTAAAATTTAAGTGTCTACAATGTCACAATGACTTGTAGCGAAACACTCGTCTCTTTGTTGAGGCTTGGCAAGAGAGACACATCAAGTATGCTTTCAACTTCAGCGATAAAATCCCTACTCTTGGAGGCTTAGAGAGACCGCATTTCATTATGGCCGATCGAACATGTGCCACATCGCATCTTTGTAGGTTGGTGAGAAGGATAGGTAATGCAAGCCTTATCAACTTCAGCGAGCAAGCACCTAGCGTGTCTCTGCTGCTTTGACTTCACAACATTTCATTATCTCATTAAAAAAACATCATATCTCTACCTAGGAGTGTCCAAACTGCAATCCGCTTGATTCTAAAGAATCAAAACTTGCACCTCAGCGACATATCCAAAATATAGGGCCAAATTCCATCAAGACAAGTGGGAATAAACTTTTGAAGATGATGCACAAGTCTGTCATTTTGATTTCACAGCACTGCAAGCTGTCATTGGAGAATACATATCGCAAACTAGGAAAATATCGCAAGTCGGAACTTATCTCTCCGATGGAAAGACGTTTGTGCCTTCGGAAAGATAAGTTCGAGACTTGCAACACCTGAAAATTGACCATTAGAAAACAAAACAATGGCCAATAAAAAGAATTCTCCTTTGAAGTTTATTTTAATGAGCATAAAACCAGGCGAAGAGTCTAATCATGGCAAAACTCCTTTTAGATTGGCCGCAATATCATTTTGTAGTCGCTTCTAATGTCTGCCTTGCTGCTTTTCAGCTTTGTGAGCTCTCATCGAAAAATTCATATCTCGAGCTTCGAGCATCGGAATCGTGAGCCATCTGTATTGTTGGAAAGAAAACTTTAAAACTACAATATCTATAAATACCACGGAAAAAATCCTTTCAAAACATCCACCATACTATTTTGAAGTTGCTACAGAGATCTGTTGCACTTGATTTCCATATTTGCACACTCTTGATAAAGAAAATCATATCTTGGGCTAGAAACGTAGAAATCATGAGCTAGTTGTGCCACTGGAAAAAAGACTCGGTGATAAGAAAATCCTCAAAATATCACAAAAGTATTCCCTCCAGATTGTCCGCAGCAGTTTCTTGAAATTGATCTAGACGTTTGCCTTGGTGCTTTTCAGCTTTGCACGCTCCAGTGGAAAAATTCATATCTCGAGCTAGGAATCTTCAAATTGTGATCCGTTTTCTCTATTAGAAATTAAAATCATAGATCTGCATCACATATGATTTCATGGCATAACTTTCGAGCTTGAGACAGAAAGTTCTCACAATCGGCCTAGCTGCAGTAAACTTTTGGATTCGTGTAGTTCCGGCGAAAAAATTGTACCTTGAGCTAGGAACCTCCAAATCGCAAAACGTTTGTGTTGTTGGAAACTAGACATACAAATCTACGCCATACGAAATGTTAGGGGGAAAACATCTTCCAGATGGACCGCAGTAGTTTTCCAAAGTTGATCATGTCGTCCGTTGAGCTTTCTTTCCATCTATATGCTCTCTGAGTTGTCCTGTGAATGTTATTGTTTTCTTGAATTTGACTCTACAATCTTGCATATAGTAACTTTAGCTATCATAGTTCAAAAATTTTATCTCTTCATTTACTTATTTTGCAGACTTGCAAAGGAGCTCAAAGGGTCCATACTGAGGTGTCATACAAGATGCGAAGCCACCCATTCATCAATTGTTTCACTTGATTTTTTTATAGTATTGAAGTTCATTAATGGAAGATCGCATGGTGATTGGATATTTTTTGAAGAGAGACGACTTCTCATATATGGGACCTTCAACAAACATTTGCACAAGAGAATCAAACTATCATGCTCAAGGCCTAACAATAAGAGACGTGGTCAAGATATCATCACAACTACTAAAGGCGAGAGACGTACATTGCGAATGTCGTATTAAATGCGGAGACGTCATACAGACTTGGAAAACAATTTAACACGTGTCAACAACAAAGCCTAGTTGACGATAATTTTTATTACTTAGACTTTTGTATAAGATAATGTCTAATCCCTTTCACCTCCCCATTTTTGGATGTATCAACGTTGTAACATTGAAGCAATAAAATATCTTTTACAATTCTACGCAAATTGTCTTCTTTTTCATATTTATATATACCTTTATACTCGAAAGAGTTAAAGTGATGATCCCCTAAGCCAAACCCTTTTTTTAAACTCATACGACTGAACTTAGAATGAAACTCTAAGCTGCCTACGTACATCGGTGAAGAGGATCAAGTCATAACGTAGTTAAGAGGGATGTGTTTTTTATTTTTATATTTTTTTTATGTCCTAATTTTTGCCTAGGCTTCGCGAGATTTTCAACCTAGAGGATATTTTTTTTTGTCTTAACTTATTCCTAGGACGCTTCTTTCGAGGTTTTCAACCTAGCAGACTCTTTTTTTATTATTTCTTTTTTCGGCCGTACACAATTTAGACTCATGGGGGCCAGAGGTGTAGAAACGTGCAGTTTAGGCTCATACGTTAAGGAGCTTCATCACTTGCAATCTATGCCCGTTTATCGAGGAGCGTAGATGACTTTCATGGGAAGTACTGCTTCAGAAATTTGTCATTGATTGGACCAACTCTGAGACCATCCTTATCAATGATTTTGTATGTGCCACTTGAATAGGATTCCTTCACAACATACAACTCATCCCATTTTCAAGTAAATTTATCGCCCATACGTTTTTTGAGGATTATGGGTCTTCGAACAGCTAGGACCAAGTCTCCCACTTGAATGATCATGGCCGCACTTTTCTTGTTGAAGGCTCTAGCTAGTAGAGCTTGATAGCACTCCAATTTTTGTTGTGCTTCCAATCTTTTCTCATCCAATGCCTCTAACTCTGCTAGGCGAAATTGAGCATTCTCTTCGGACGTGAGTCTTTCCTGAATGGTCGGCATGGCCTTTTTCTCTTTCTCTGCTTCTTTATGAGGCTGGAAAGTGTAAACAATGTTTCTCCTTTGCTCCTTCAATGGAACATTTGTGGATATTGACATAATAGACTTCCTCTTAATACGTGATGGGAAAGCACTACATATTTCTATGTCAGCAACAACATCAAAATGACCTCGCTCTTTATGGACTTGCGCCTTATGTTTTGACAGTATCTTTCTTGATGGTGACGTCCTTGTGGTTCCCACGCGACAAAAGACAGAGGTCTTTGAGATAGTGGAAACTGATAGTGGAAACTTCCTTTATATGTTTGGAGGATACATGTTTACCTTTTGTGACTTATTCTTTCAAACACCGAGACCCTATGGGTTGAACCTCCAATGCGATCAAACACTAAAGATCGTCATTTTATTTCCTTACCTTTAAATTCTTTCATATCCTCTACCAACGTGTGCTATAATGAAGCTATCTCTTTGGTTCTCTTAGATGAAATTCGAATAGGCTCTGCCAAACTGAATCCCAACCCAAACTTTAGAGTAGGGACGTAGTGCCATTGCTTTCTCAGCTTCATTTGGGACTCATTGAGCCCGTGTATCTTTTCACCAATGACTTCGTCTTTGAATTCTCCTAGTCTTGATGGATTGGAAAAGTCGTAACCAGACTTTTCAAGAAGTATAAAGGGATTAGGAGCAAAGTTCCCTTTTATTTTATCATCTTTGAGATTTCCTTTAGCAGACTCACAAGTCACAAATGGGATTTGTGCAATTGGGACGGTCATATGCTCCTTCAAATCTTGAATTGCTATGGGGCTTACTTTCTTATTTGGAGTACATCCTTCTAACAAAGGTTGCCCTTTCTTTCGACTCTCACGCATAACATAGCGAAAAACTAGATGTTCTTTATCAGTATTTGTCAGTATGTCACCTTCAGATTATGATAGCCTAACAAAGACTTCTTCAGTTGTATTCTTAGACAGCTTGATAGTAGTGAATCGAGCCTCATTTTCTTCTTTTGAAGTGACATCAGCGTCGTCGACTAATGATGGTTTCTCCACTCTCTGCTCACAAGAATCTAAGTAGAATTTTGCATCTACAAAGTACGACCCTGTCTCAGTGAAAGGATTGATGTCTGCATCAATTTTGACTATTTATCTATCTTTTCTGCACTTCAGACATTGATGCAAAGTAGACGATAGCACTCCATTCTCATGAATCCAAGGACGTCTAAGAAACAAGTTGTATGATGTTTTAGCATCTATGATGTGAATCAAGGTGTTTGACTACATCTCACCAATAGATAATCCCACGCGGATCATACCTATGGCTTGTTGTCTACCTTGGTTGAAACTTTGGATTGTTAGGTTACTTATGGATAGCTTATCGATATAGACCCCAAGCGTTTTTAGCACTATCTTTAGCATGATGTTGACAGTCGAACCTTCTCCAACAAGTATGCGATTGAGATGTTGTTCCCGAATGGCCCCTACAACGAACAAAGGTTTGTTATGTGTCTTAGACCCCAACAACAAGTCATAATATGTGAAGTAAATTATTGCACAACATGTGATAACTTTTCCATTATCATGATGTTCTTGTGTTTTCATTGGATCAAGCGCATCGTTGCTTTCCTTTGCTTCATCAGTACTAGAAACTACATGAGTTGCACCAACGTGACCTCCATGAAGAAACATTTTAGGAAAGAATTCATGCAATGTGATGGGATTTCAGAACTTCTATGATAAGACACCGTCATCTTCTTGCTAATAGAAGATTTGATAATTCTTGGTGGTTGTAGCTTATCCATATTGCTCGTCATCGCTCTTGGCTTAGGAATTCGTGGCCTCAAAACTGCCTGATGTTTTCGCTTCTTGCGAGTGACTAGAGTCCACCCCTCGTCGTTATTTTCTTTGGAGTGATTGCCTAGCTCGAGTGAACCTTCAAGAGTTTTCCTTGGAAGAACAACTTCCACAAGATCGAAACTTCTAAATGGTAAGAAGGCATTGCTTGACATTTTCTACAACCTTGAACACTTGTTTTCCTTGAGCGCGATACTTACATGATTTGCTTCTGTTGTTTCATCCATGTCTATGATGATTTTTTCTTCACTTACAAGAGCCATGATTTTATCCTTCAAGACGAAGCATTTCTCTGTAGGGTGGCTAATGACGCGATGAAACTTGCAGTATTTCAGATCGCCAACTTTACTGATTTCCTCAGGCCTTTTAGATTTTAGGGAGATTGATGACTTTCTTGCCAGCAATTCATCAAGGATCATGGGTACGTCTGTATATGAAAATGGATAAACCTTCACCTTCAATTCCTTCAAGGTTGGATGACGTTTATCTTATTTAGGATATTGACTCGGGGTATTATCCTCTAATTTTTCTTTGTTGTGACTTTCACAGAAGTTGCTTTCACCGCCATAAATTCTTTGGTTTGGTTATTTGATAAAACATTTTTCTTGAAGTCCTTTTGATCAGCAAATAGAGATGCCTTTCCATGGCTTGTGATGCTTAATTCCATGTTTGCAACAAATTTTCGTAGTACGAAAAATAACCTGCAACAAAAATAATATGAATAAAAGAGATTCTATTGATGAATATTTGTAAATATAATCCTATGTATCCCTTGATTCTCCTCTCTGAAATTCCCCATGATTCGAGGGCTTGAGAAGCGTCTTTCTTGAATGTAGGATGATGCAGACCTCCTTGTGGTGAATTTAATCTCCAAGAAAGTCGAGCAGCACTTCGTTGCTTCGGGTTGATCTCCGGGAAGAACTCTGTTGATCACTCCTTTGTTGAAGAACTTTGCACTTGGTGATTGATCTCTCTGTTTCTGGATGCCTTCAATAATTGCGGAATGCTCTTCTACAACTTTGAATCTCCTCTGGAGAGTTATGTAATCCCTCTATTTATAATGGTAGAGGATGTACAGTCCAGCAACATATAAATTCACTTGCTTGATTCTGAGTGGCTCATGTGAGTCATCAATCTTATCACATAAGCTATGTGATAAGCTTGCTTGTGATTGACCAAGACATGTCATCTTTGACACTTGGCAACTCTTGATTGGTCACTATTTTAGACTGGGATTGCCAAATCATTTCACACATGGCGACATCTTTCTGGCTTTAAGTTTGACTGGATATGCCATGACAGATGGCATGAGTCTGGGCCTTAAGATGAAATGGACCTTGGGCTTGAAAATAATAAAATGGACTAGTTTAATTTTTAGAGTTTGAATTAATTATTTAACCCAATTGAATTTAATCCAAAATTGGTATGAATTAGACCCAATAAATTTTATATGTCTACAGATGCCCCTTACTTCAAAGCCCATTGAAGTGTAGGCTTAAACAACTATAAAAGCGAGATTTGAAGTACCGGTAGAGCCAATAATCATGTGAAAAGACTGTAGCTTGACTCCATTTCGTATTGGAAGCACATTGAACATGTCATGGATATTAATTTACACTTTATGCTTTAATTGTATTGTCACGACCCCAAACCTAAACCAGTCATGATACCAGGCTAGCCAATCTACCGAAAATGACAAATAACGCTTTCTGTTTAAAGCACGTGTTATCTCATATTCCCTTAAAGTTCTACTTTTAAGCATGGTTCGACAATAAAAATATTCAAGGTCTAAACACAGCCCCAAACATCTGGAGTCAACCGTCATGAGAATCTAATGAGTATTACAATGTGATACCATTTCTTTACTAATAAAAGTATGAAAATAAGTAAAATCAACAGAATAGGAAGGGAAAAGGGCATGATGCGGACGCTGGACAACTACCTCAATCCCTGGACGAGCTCCAAAGGAAATGTGAATCAGCTAGCGCTCTGATCCGGTACATGGATCTGCACACATGGTGCAAGGAGTAACGTGAGTACGCCAACTCAGTAAGTAACCATTATAACTAAATACTTGAGTGCAGTGACGAGCATTTAAAATCAATAAAAATTGTGCAATAAACAACAGAAAAGTACATATGTCAAGTCAGGAAATCCCCATTTCGGATATTTTCATAAAAATCCCAAGTTTCAATAAAAATCTCGTGTAAAACAATTTTATAGTAGTTTCATTGGAGGCTTAGAGTAAGAAAAAGGAGTGAAACAGTAGTTTCATAAATATAAGGCCCTCAGGCACAGTGTCACTCGCAAATAAAGCCTCTCGGGCAAGCCTCTCAGTCACTCGTGACTCCACTATCATAAGTCAATGCTCACACTCAACACTCTCTCTCCACAGGTACCATATATATATATATATATACAACCGCTGCGGCGTGCAGACCGATCCACATAATCTCCATTGCGACGTGCAGCCCGATCCAAATCATAGTCGACTGTGCTCACTGTGTACAGACTCCGGGAGGGGCTCGTACAGCCCAAGCGCTATATCGATGCGACGTGCAGCTCGATCCAATATATCTCGTTGCGGCGTGCAACCCGATCCACATATCTTGTTGCAGCGTGCAGCCCGATCCATATATATATATATGTATATAGTGTTGCGGTGTGCAGCCCGATCCCTAACTATCCTCACAAGTCTGGCTCTCGGCCTCACTCAGTCATCCTCACAAGCCACTCGGGGAACTCATCACAAAACCACGGGGACTCATCCCACTCACCACAAATCATTGGGACTCAGCCCAAGTTATCTTTCAATATTCTAAAACAGGGTGATAAACAGTAATAAACAGGTATAAAGCATGACTGAGTTCATTTTTTTAATCAAAATAGTGTGAGGACAGTAGTAAAAATACCCCTGGGGGTCTAAACAGGTCGGCACAAGGCCCCAAACATGGCACACAACCCAAAATATGGTATAAATCTCTAAAATACATAATATCATATGATTTCAAATAAAATACGCAACTTAATAGTCTCTACGGGACAGACCAAGTCTCAATACCTACCGGTGCACGCCCACACGCCTGTCACCTAGCATGTGATTCACCTCATTTATCAAAACAATATGAAATACCGGGGTTTCATACCCTCAGGTCTAGATTTACAATCGTTACTTACCTCGAACCAGCCAAAATACTAATATGCGATGCCTTTTCACCTCGACTCGGCCTCTGATTGCTTTAAATCTAACCAAAATCAGATTTACATCATCAATATATGCTAAAGAGACAAACTCATTCGAAAATTATCAAATTTATGCACAAATCCCGAAATTGGCCAAACCCGACCCCCGGGACCACATCTCGAAATTCGATAAAAATCACATCACAAGAATCCTCGTCCTCCCCCGAGTCTATACATACCAAGAACATCAAAATCGGACCCCAAATGGCCCCAAAAATCCCCAATTCAAAGTCTAGAATCTAAAGCCCTAATCCCTCAATTTTTGTCACTAATTTCCATAAATTTCACCCCAATCAGTCAAATAATAACATATAAATGAGTTTTTTTGGTCCAAAGTCTTACCTCCATGAAGTTCCCTCGAATTCCTTCTTCAAAACTCTCCAAAAGGCTTCAAACCCATATACAAATGGTGGAAAAATGACCAAAATTCACTAAGGCTCCTTTTTATATGTTCTGCCCAACGATGACCGCATCTGCGGCCTAATTAGCGCACCTGCTATCCCAGGTGCGCACCTGCGACATTTCATTAAAAGGACAAATCCGCACCTGCGACTTCGCAGGTGCGGCCAATTGTCCGCATATGCGGTCCCTCTCCGGCCTAGAAAATTCCGCATCTACGATCCTTTGTCCTCTTCTGCGGTCTCGCACCTGCGGTCCCCTAACCGCAGGTGCGGAAAACCAGAAGAGCCAAAAACCATGTCGATAACCATCTGAACTCATCCTAAGGCCCTCGGGACCTTAATCAAAAGTACCAACAAGTCATAAATGATCATCCGGACTTAGTCGAACCCTCGGAACACCCAAAATAACATCGAAGCAACCAATCAACCCATGATTCAAGACTAAGGATTTTCAAACTTCCAAAAACCACAAACGAAGCCGAAACTAACCAAACCTCGTCCAAATGACCTGAAAATTTGCACACACATCCAAAATGACACTACGAACCTGTTCCAACTTTCGAAATTCTATTCCGACCCCGATAACTAATTTTCCACCGCCGACCAAAAATTGCCAAAAACTCAATTTCGCCAATTCAAGCATAATTCTACTCCGTACCTCAAAATCACATTCCGAACACACTCCTAAGTCCCAAATCACCTAACGAAGCTATTCGATCCATAAAATCCACATTCTGGGGCTGTTTACCTACAAATCAACTCCCGATTGACTTTTCTAACTATTAAGCCAACTTAAGAGACTAAGTGTCTCATTTCACACCACGACCACTTCGAACTCGAACCAACCGACCCAACATAAAATAAATAGGTTATATAACATATGACAAGGCAGAAACAGGGAAAACGGGTCAAATCTTATGGAACGACCGACCGGGTTGTTACATTCTCCCCCTCTTAAATAAACTTTCGTCCTCGAACGGGTCTAGAAAATTACTTGGAGTCTCAAATAAGTGAGGATATCTGCTCCGCATCTCCCGTTCGGTCTCCCAGGTGGCCTCCTCCACCGGCTGTCCTCTCCGCTGCACATTCACTGAAGCTATATCCTTAGACCTCAACCTTCTGACCTGTCGACCCAAAATAGTCACTGTCTCTACCTCATACGACATATCACCCTTAAGTTGAACCGTTTTGAAGTCCAAAACATGAGGTGGGTCACAAACATACTTCCAGAGCATGGAAACATGGAATACCGTATGAACACTCGATAAGCTAGGTGGAAAAGCAAGTCTATAAGCCACCTCTCCAACCCTCTGAAGCACCTCGAAAGGCCTAATGAACCGGGGACTCAACTTCCCCCTCTTTCCGAACCGCATAACACCCTTCATGGGTGACAGCTTCAACAACACCTTCTCCCCAACCATGAAAGTCACATCCCGGACCTTCTGGTACGCATAACTCTTCTGCCTAGATTGTGTCGTGCGAAGCCGCTCCTGAATCAACTTCACCTTATCCAACGCATTCTGTACCAAATCTGTGCCTAATAGACTGGCCTCACCAGGCTCAAACTAACCGACTGGAGATCTACACCTCCTCCCATATAAAGCCTCGTAAGAATCCATCTGAATACTCGACTGATAACTATTATTATAAGCAAACTCCGCGAGTGGCAGAAACTGGTCCCATGAACCCCCAAAATCAATGACACAAGCACACAACATGTCCACCGGAATCTGAATAGTGCGCTCTGACTGCCCATCCGTCTGAGGATGAAATGATGTGCTCAGCTCGACCTGAGTACCCAACTCTCTCTGCACAGCCCTCCAAAACTCAGATGTGAACTGAGTACCTCTGTTAGAAATGATAGAAACTGGAACACCATGCAACCAGACAATCTCCCGAATATAAATCTCAGCTAACCGCTCTGAGGAATATGTAATACCAACAGGAATGAAGTGCGCGGACTTGGTCAGCCGATCCACAATAACCCATATAGCATCAAACCTCCTCGAAGTCCGTGGGAGTCCAACTACAAAGTCCATGGTGATCCGCTCCCACTTCCACTACGGAATATCCAACCTCTGATGCAATCCACCTGGTCGCTGGTGCTCATAATTGACCTGCTGACAGTTGAGACACCGAGCCACAAATCCCACAATATCCTTCTTCATCTGCCTCCACCAATAGTGTTGTCTCAGATCCTAATACATCTTTGCGGCACCCAGATGGATGGAATACCGCGAGCTGTGGGCCTCTGCTAGAATCAACTCTCGAAGCCCATCCACATTAGGCACACATATCTGACCCTGCATCCTTATAACACCATCCTCACCAATAACCACATCTCTAGCATCACCTCGCCGGACCCTATCCTGAAGAACGAGCAAGTGTCGGTCATCATACTGGCGCTCTCTAATCTGGTCATAAAGAGAAGACCTAGAGGCTACACGAGCTATCACCTGGCGGGGCTCTGATAGATCCAATCTCACTAACTGGCCCGCTAAAGCCTGAACATCACGTTCCAATGGTCTCTCTACTGTTGGAAGATATGCTAGACTACCCAAACTCTCTGCTTTGCGACTCAAGGCATCGGCCACTACATTGGCCTTCCCGGATGGTATTGAATAGTGATATCATAGTCCTTGAGAAGCTCCAACCATCTCCTCTGACGTAAATTCAAATCCTTCTACTTAAACAGATGCTGCAGACTACGGTGATTAGTAAAAACCTCACAATGCCGTACAAGTAATGATGCCAAATCTTCAAGGCGTGAACAATGGATGCTAGCTCGAGATCATGTACGGAATAATTCTTCTCATGAGTCTTCAACTGGCGCGAGGCGTAGACAATCACCCTACCCTCCTGCATCAAAACACAACTAATGCCTATCCTCGAGGCATCACAATACACAGTATAAGAACTTGAAGCTACTGGCAATACTAACACTGGAGCTGAGGTCAATGCAGTCTTGAGCTTCTGAAATCTCTCCTCACACTCATCTGACCACATGAACGGAGCACCCTTCTAGGTCAATTTGTTCAAGGGTGAAGAAATAGAAGAAAACCCATCCACAAAGAGACGGTAATACCCCGCCAAACCAAGGAAACTCCTAATATCTGTAGCTGAGGACGGTCTGGGCCAACTCTGCACTGCCTCTATCTTCTTCGGATCAACCGAAATACCCTCACTGGACACCACGTGCCCCAAGAACGCTACTAAGCCAAGCCAAAACTCACACTTGGAGAACTTTTCATAAAGTTTCTCCTCCCTCAGTCTCTGCAATACAACTCTCAAATATTGAGCATGATCCTCCTGGCTATGAGAATACACCAGGATGTCGTCAATGAACACAATAACAAAGGAATCCAAATATGGCAGAAACGCACTGTTCATCAGATGCATGAATGATGTTGGGGCATTGGTCATCCCAAAAGACATCACCATGAACTCATAATGATCATAACGAGTCCTGAAAGCCGTCTTGGGAATATCAGAATCCTGAATCTTCAGATGATGATACCCGGACCTCAAGTCAATCTTAGAGAACACTCTGGCTCCCTGAAGCTGGTCAAACAAATTATCAATGCGAGGCAAAGGATACTTATTCTTGACTGTAACCTTGTTCAACTGCCTATAGTCAATACATATTCTCATGGAACCATCATTCTTCTTCAAAAATAACACATGTGCACCCCAAGGTGACACACTAGGCCGAATGAACCCCTTATCTAGGAGTTCCTGAAGCTGCTCTTTTAATTCTTTCAACTCTGCCGGTGTCATATGATACGGTGGAATAGAGATAGGTTGAGTGCCCGATACCAAATCAATAGCAAAATCAATATCCCTGTCAGGTGGCATGCCTGGCAGGTCAGCAGGAAACAGGTCCGGAAAATCACGGACCACAGGAACAGAATCAATAGTGGGAGTCTCAACACTGACATCCCTCACAAATGCCAAATACGATAAACACCCTTTTTCGACCATACGCTGGGCCTTCAGGTATGAAATCACCCGACTAGGCACATACTCAATAGAACCTCTCCACTCGGCTCTCGAAAATCCTGGCATCGCTAAGGTCACAGTATTAACGTGATAATCAAGAACAACATGACACGGAGAACCAATCCATGCCCAATATCACATCAAAATCAACCATGCTATGTAATAACAGATCTACTCGGGTCTCCAGACCCCCAATAGATATCACACATGACTAATACACACGGTCCACAATAATAGTATCGCCCACCGGAGTCGACACATGAACATATGTAACTAAGGACTCACGGGGCATATCCAGGAAATGAGCAAAGTATGATGAAACATAAGAATACGTGGAACTAGGATCAAATAAGATCGAAACATCTTGGTGACAGATTGAGACAATACCTGTAATCACTGCATCTGAGGCCATAGCATCTGCTCTAGCTGGAAGTGCATAAAAACGAGCCTGACCTCCACCTGATCGACCTCCCCCTCTAGGGCGGCCCCTAGCTATCTGGCCCACATCCCTAGCTTCCTGGGCGGGTGGTGAAGAAACTGGAGCTGAAGTCGAGGGATGACTCCTCTGCTGAGATGGGCCCCCAAGAAGACGAGGACATTGTCTCCTCATGTGCCCGAACTCCTCACACTCATAACTCCCTGGTGCGGGAGACGGGGACTAAAGGGAACCCTTGGCTCCAGGATAGAAACTAGAAGAACCATGCATAGAGGAACCCTGAACTGATGGTGCTCTAGATGAACTCTAGGCTGGAAGAGCACTGAAAGAAGAACGGCCCGGATGAGAACTATGGGGATCCTGCCCCGATGATGCACTACCATAAGCTGGGCGAGCTGGCTGAGGAGGCCTAAATGAGCGGTCTCTACTCTGCCGAAACTGTCCTCTGGAAAGAGCACTCTGAAACTACTAGATCCTCGAGGCCTTTTGGCCTCCATTTCATCACGCTCCTGACGGCGAACTGCCTCAATATCCCGGGAAATATCCACAATCTGCTCAAAAGTGGCACCCGATACTCTATCCCTAGTCATTAGAATACGAAGCTGATAAGTGAGACCATCAACGAATATCTTGATCCTCTCTCTATCAGTAGGGACCAACTCTGTAGCATGTCGGGCAAGCTCTGAAAATATCATCTCATACTACGTCACTGTCAACTCACCCTGACGCAGCTGCTCAAACTATCTACGCAGCTCCTGTCTGTGAGACTAAGGAACATACTTCTCTAAAAGAGAGTGAAAAACTGCTGCCAAGTAAGGGGTGTTTCTCCAACAGGACTAAACCTCTCATAAGACTCCCACCAAGTAAATGTAGCTCCTGAGAACTCGAAAGTTGTAAACGAGACCCCGCTGGTCTCCAGTATCCCTGCAGTGCGAAGAATCCTCCAACACTTGTCTAAGAAACCCTGGGCATCCTCTCCCTAACACCACTGAAAGTCGGAGGCTGAAGTCTACCAAATCTCTCCAACCTACGATGTTCATCATCTGTCATAACTGAAATCACATAACCCCGGACATGTGCAACCGACTGGGCTGGAGCTGCCCCCGGTGTCTGAAGCCTCTGAATGACGTGCTCATGTGTCCGGGCAGCTGGAGTCTGAGTGCCTCCCCCGGCCTGAGAAGTATCGGCAGTAGTAGAGACAGCGACTGCCTGTGCAAGACTGGTGCACACCGTCAAAATCTGAGCCAGGGTCTCCTGAAGACCTGGAATCACAATAGGCACTGTCGGTGCCTGAGCCTGTCCCGCTGGAACATCTGCAGTGGGGACCTGATTATGGAATATAGGTGGGTCCACGGGTACTGCCCCGGCTGCTGCGCGGGCTGCACCTTTACCTCTACTCCGGCCTCGACCCCTTGCGGGCCTAGCTGGTGTCTGGTCTCCCTGATCAGTAGCACGTGTCCTCACCATCTGTGAGAGAATGAAAAAACAGAAGTTTAGTTTCTAGAAACAACAGATCCGCACGACAGAATTCAAGAAGCTGAGATTTTTCCTAAGGCTTCTTTAGCCTTTCGAAGATAAGTACAGGCGTCTCTGTACCGATCCTCAAGACTCTACTAAACCTTCTCATGACTGATGAGTCCTATGTAACCTAGGCTCTGATACCAACTTGTCACGACCCCAAACCTAAACCAGACGTGATTGCACCTATCATGATACTAGGCTAGCCAATCTACCGAAAATGACAAATAAAGCTTTCCGTTTGAAGCATACGTTATCTTATATTCCATTAAAGTTCTACTATTAAGCATGTTCAACAATAAAAATAATCAAGGTCTAAACATAACCCCAAACATCTGGAGTTAACCGTCATGGGCATCGAAAGAGTATTACAATGTGATACCATTTCTTTACTAATACAAGTCTGGAACTAATTAAAATCAACAGAATAGGAAGGGAAAAGGGCATGATGCGGATGCCGGACAGCTACCTCAATCCCTGGACGATCCAAAGAAAATGTGAATCAGCTAGCACTCTGATCTTGTACCTGGATCTGCACACATGGTGCAGGGAGTAACGTGAGTACGTCAACTCAGTAAGTAACCATTATAACTAAAGACTTGAATGCAGTGACGAGCATTTAAAATCAGTAAAAATCGTGCAATAAACAGCAGAAAAGTACATATGTCAAGTCAGGAAATCCCCATTTCGGATATTTTCATAAAAATCCCAAGTTTCAATAAAAATCTCGTGTAAAACAATTTTATAGTAGTTTCATTGGAGGCTTAGAGTAAGAAAAAAGAGTGAAAATAGTAGTTTCATAAATATCAGCCCCTCGGGCACAGTGTCACTCGCAAATGAAGACTCTCGGGCAAGCCTCTCAGTCACTCGTGACTCCACTATCGTTAGTCAATCCTCACACTCAGCACTCTCACTCCAAAGATACCCCATATATATATATATATATACACACACAACCGCTGCGGTGTACAACCCAATCCAAATCATAGTCGATTACGCTCACTAGGGGGGTGTACAGACTCCGTGAGGGGCTCGTACAACCCAAGCGTTATATCACTGCGGCGTGCAAATCGATCCAATATATATCTCGTTGCAGCGTGCATCCCGATCCACATATCTCGCTGCGGCGTGCAGCCCGATCCATATATATATGTATATAGTGTTGCGGCGTGTAGCCCGATCCCTAGCTATCCTCACAAGTTTGGCTCTCGGCCTCACTCAGTCATCCTCACAAGCCACTTGGAAAACTCATCACAAATCACGGGGACTCAGCCTACTCACCACAAATCACAGGGACTCAGCCCAAATTATCTTTCAATATTCTAAAACAGAGTGATAAACAGTAATAAATAGTGAACAGGTATAAAGCATGTCTGAGTTCATATTTTTTATTATCAAAATAGTGTGAGGACAATAGTAAAAATACCCCTAAGGGTCTAAACAGGTCAAAACAAGACCCCAAACATGGCACACAACCCAAAATATGGTATAAATCTCTAAAATAATATGATTTCAAATCAAATACGCGGCTTAATAGTCGCTACGGGACATACCAAGTGTCAATCCCTACCGGTGCACGCCCACACGCCCACACGCCCGTCACCTAGCATGTGGGCCACCTCATTTATCAAAATAATAACAAATACCGGGGTTTCATACCCTCAGGTATAGATTTACAATCGTTACTTACCTCGAACCGTCCAAAATACTAATTTGTGACGCTTTTGCCCCTCGACTCGGCCTCCGATTGCTCCAAATCTAACCAAAGTTAGATTTCCATCATCAATATATGCTAAGGAGATGAAACCCTTTCGAAAATTATCAAAATTAAGAACAAATCCCGAAATTGGCCAAACCCGACCACCGGTTCCACGTCTCGAAATTCAATAAAAATCTTATCACAAGAATCCTCATCCTCCCCCCAGTCTATCATACCAAGAACATCAAAATCGGACCCCAAATGGCCCCTCAAATCCCCAATTCAAAGTCTAGAATCTCAAGCCCTAATCTCTCAATTTTTATCACTGATTTCCATAAATTTCACCCCCAATCAGTCAAATAATACCATATAAATGAGTTTTTTTTATCCAAAAGTCTTACCTCCACGAAGTTTCCTCGAATTCCTTCTTCAAAACTCTCCAAAAAGCTTCAAACCCGTATACAAATGGTGGAAAAATGACCAAAATTCGCTAAGGCTCCTATTTATATGTTCTGCCCAGCGATGACCGTATTTGCGGCCTAATTATCGCACATGCGGACCCGCACCTGCGGTCCCAGGTGCGCACCTACAACATTTCATTAAAAGACCAAATTCGCACAATTGTCCGCATCTGCGGTCCCTCTCCAGCCTAGCAAATTCCACATCTGCGATCCTTTGTCCGCTTTTGCGGTTCCCTAACCGCAGGTGCGGAAAAACAAGAAGACTTACACCAGCAACTCCAAAATGCCAAAAACTATGCCGATAACCATCCGAACTCATCTCGAGGCCCTCGGGACCTCAATCAAAAGTATCAACAAGTCATAAATGATCACCCGGACCTAGTCGAACCCTCGGAACACCCAAAATAACATCGAAACATCCAATCAACCCATGATTCAAGTCTAAGGATTTTCAAACTTCCAAAAATCACAAACGATGCCGAAACTAACCAAACCTTGTCTGAATGACCTGAAAATTTGCACACACATCCAAAATAACACTACGAACCTGTTTCAACTTTTGGAATTTCATTCCGACCCCGATAGCTAATTTTCCACTACCGACCGAAAATTGTCAAAAACTCAATTTCACCAATTCAAGCCAAATTCTACTCCGACCTCAAAATCACATTCCGAACACACTCCTAAGTCCCAAATCACCTAACAAATCTATCCGAGCCATAAAATCCACATTCCGGGGTCGTTTACCCACAAGTCAACTCCCGGTTGACTTTTCCAACTATTAAGCCAACTTAAGAGACTAATAGTCTCATTTCACATCATTACCACTCCAAACCCGAACCAACCGACCCAACACAGCATAAATAGGTTATGCAACATATGACAAGGCAGAAACAGGGAAAACGGGACAAATCTTATGGAACGACCGACCGAGTCGTTACAATTTTTGTGGCCAAATCTCTGTACTTACCAATGAGAAATTTCACTTGGCCTAACATTAAAGAGATATTCTTAACGATATCCTCACAAGATAAAATCATGAAGCTTCCGCAGAAGGCTTAACAAGTTGCACTTTGGACTTTGAGTAGAAACTTTCCTTTTTTTCAATTGAACTTGGGAAAATCATGTAAATCCCAACATTTCCATTATTTTAAGACTAATTTTTGTTCATACTCTATTTCATCCCTAAATCCCCCCC
>ML253882.1:123010-134344 GCA_005239495.1 Nicotiana undulata
TTTTTTTTTTTTTTTGTACTTTAGAAGATTCCTTGGAAATTTTAATTGCAACAAAATTGATCTTTCATTTCTGTCCTTCAAATAAACGTATTTGTATTGCACCATCAATTTACATCTCCTTATTGGAGTTTAATTCTTATCCTCAAAGAATCCCATTTAATAGAAAATTGTCAGGATCCCTTCCTATAAATACAACTTGTTTGCCTTGATTTTATTTTTTTCCAGCAACTACGATCTCTCTTTGAAGTGAAGCTTCAAATACTTCTATGATTTCAAGAGATCTTTACGAGGTAAACTTCTTTATCTCTCTTCTATTCCATCCTCTTACTTTCATAGTAAGTTGTCCTAAGAGTGAATAATATTTATGTTTTCATCATGTTTTCGCATTTTCCATACAAAAGAGTTTTCTATGTTCATTGGCTTTGGCTGTTGCAACCGCGCTGCTAATTGTAGTGATCGCTCTAGACCATTTTCCATTGCCTAGTGACTGCAAATCCTATTTGGGCTTGACACCACTGCTAGCTAGCTTTAAGAAGGCACAATGGAAGTTCTACGATGAAGGAAGAGATTCTTGAAAGCCGAAGTTGCGAGTGTCGTAGCTCGATTGTGCTATTCGTGATCACGTAGAATATGAATCTTCCTTGACAAGCCATTTCTATACAGCAAATAGTGGAGAGTCTTTTGATTTCAAAAGAGTCTCATCAAGGACTTCCAAAATAAAACTAGCCAAGCTTCGTATACTTTTTTTAGCTTCATATATTTCTTCTTCCCTTTGCAAATCCATTTTCTTTTTCTTATCTTGCATTTTTTCTTCTTTTTTATTTTATTTTGCAGTACTGCAAGTTGTTTAACTTGGTAGATTTGGAAGTGATCTAGAGCAACGACCTAAGAGCCGCATATCGCTATTCGCAATGATCTTCCCCTTGTGCCATTGGAAACTTCCGTTCAACATCCAAATTGGTGAGGGCTAGAGACTAGGCGTACGACATGGTAATTCACCGTGATGAATTAAGTTGAATGTCACAATGTTCTCCATGTTTATTTAGAAGATCGCGTTTCTAACCTCGATGTTCATCATGCCACATCAAAGCATTGTGCTAATAGCACCGTATCCCCAGAAGCAGAAACATCGTGCTATGGCAACGAGGGCTCTAAAATATTTTTTAATTGTAGGTTTCCAAAAGAATTCCAGCGATCTTGATCTCCCTATGAATAGGCACTAGATGTCTATTTGCAATAAAATTTTAACATACGAAAAATAAACTCCAATCACAAAAAAATAAAGTGATTTTATTGATAAATATTGGGGGTTACAATGTTTATCCCTTGATTCTTCCTTTGAATTATTCTTTGTGATTTGAGGGCTGAATCAATGTATTCTCGAACGTAGGATGATACAGACCTCTTTGGATTATTTGATTTCCATGAAAGTCAATCATTATATGGATATTCTTCTTGAAGTATTTGAATATCAGGAAGAACAAGTATTGATCACGACATTATCTTACGCGTTGATCCCTTTGTGAATTTTTCGAGAATTTATGGGATTTTGAGATGCCTCTTCAAGGGAATATATATCTTTTTATATAGGTGTGCGTTAGGGTTTAGGGTAGAGTAACCTCAAAGAAACCCTGATAGACTCTTAGGATTTCAAGAGTCTTGTAATATCTTGACTTAGGATTTAGCTTGATCCTTTAAAGTTGTGATGTCTACAAATGTCCTATACTTCAAGGTTTGGCAGGGTGTAGGCTTGCCGAACCTTGAAGACGAGAATTGAAGTAATCTACCATCGCAACAAATAATTTTGAAACTTGGAGTTTTTCATTTACAGGAGGAAGAGATGAAGGGTAGAACTGGTCCCACTAGGCATGCCAATTTGTTTGCAATAAATTTTCAACATACGAAAAATAAACTGCAATCACAAAAGAATAAAGTGATTTTATTGATATACATTGCGGCTTACAACTTTGTTTATTCCTTTATTTTCCTTCGAATAGTTCTCAGTGATTCGAGGGCTAGATCATCGTATTCTCGAACATAGGATGATACGAACCTCTCTGATCTCCACGAAAGTCTATCATTGTATGGATATTCTTCTTGAAGTATTTGATTATCAAGAAGAACATCTCTTGATCACGATATTATTTTATGTTTTGAGATGCCTCTTCAAGGAAATATTTATCGCATTATATAGGTGTGCGTTAGGGTTAAACTACAAGAAAAGTGCCATTTACATGGAGATATTTTTAGGGATTATAATGTAAAATTCGCAGGTAAAATATTTACCTGGGGATTTTAATGCAAACTGGAATCCGCAGGATTAAAGGTCGTGGGTAACTAGTACCTGCGAATTTTAAATTCCCCAGGTACGTTACCTGGGGATAAATTGGCCGCAGGTGCATTACCTGAGAATGTTAAATCCCTATGTAAGTTACTTGCGGACTTTTCCGCAAAAAATACAAAAACATCGTAAGTAAATTTTGGTAAAAAATTATGAAAGAAAGGGGTTTTCCTACGGATTTTCATGGGCAAATATTCGCATGTAATTCCGCATCAAAATATCCAAGTAAATTTGCAGGAAATATCCAATAAAAATTTGGTGAAAAGGGGGAATTTCGTGGGAATTGATGTGATAATTTTCGCAGGAGAATTCCTAACAAAATCCCCATGCACTGTATATTTGCAGGTAAATTCCCAACAAATGATTGATCCGCTCAAGGAACTTTCCGATGAAAATCCATAATTAACTTGTACAATTTTTCAAACGTAAATTTATTAGTATTTAGTCCCAAATTATATTCCCACACAATTCAATGGACATATGTTATTCATCCTTTTTTTTTTTCAAACAAACTCTGCAAAAATTTGAAGTAATATATAGCCAAAATATGATCCCTAAATTAATAAATAATAATGCTTAATTCCTAAATGAAAAAAATTAAAAGTCTAAACTGTAAATCTTAAATAGTACTACTAAGCATCTCAATCTTGATCATAATCATCTGAAATTGTACAACCAAGTATCTCAATCACAATCATACTCATCTACCGAGTTGTTGTTATCATCATTATCGCTCTATGAATCTTGATTGTCTTCCGAAGATGGTTGTGCATTCGAAGATGATGTCGGGTAACCTACATGCTTTATCAGTGCTGCTAATTTCTCATTTGTGTCACCTAACTCCTTCCTCATTTTTTTTTTGGCGTCTCATCTTTTTATTTTGGCGCCTCATCTCTTGATTTTAGCATTGTGTTTCTTCCAACTGATTGTATAACTCAACATTTAATGCATGAACTTGGGCTCTAATCCGATCATCAACTTCTTCAGACACATTAGATGTTGTTTGCTTAGGTACTTTTATAGATCGACCCAAAGAGCCAAGACCTGCATCTCTTCCCTTTTTCTTTCCACCAACTTATAGCACCCAAATATCCATTTCACTTAATTGAGAATAGGGGTGTGCATTCGAATCGGTTTATCGATAAATCAAATCGATTATTTATTATCGGTTTATCGATATCGATTTAACGATTTTGATTTCGAAATTTTCCTTATCGATTTCGATTATCGGTTTATCGATAAACCGATAAGATATACTAAAAAGATAAATACGATTTCATCTGAAGCGGAATGTATGATTAGAGTTCTATGACTCTGAAATTGCCATTTTTGGACTCCATACTTCGAATTTGAGGAACAAACATAGCTGGAGAAGTAAGACTGGAAGTAGGTTTTTGATCGCTTCAAGCATTGACGCCCGATTGACGTAGCTACCGCCGCAAATGCAACTGCCATTTCTGGAGAAATCAATGACTTGAAATACAGAGATATTATTTTGGTTCAAACAAATGATTGTCGCGCCCCCTTTTTCTATCACACGGGCTAGGTACGGAGAGATCGGGTTTATGACATTTTGGACAACTCCTTAAAAGAAGAGGGTTTAAGGAAGAGTCGCCACCTAACAATTTTTATGGTGCGTTAGGGCACCTAGAGTTAATAACTCATAAACTAGTTTGCATTACCATAGATTGGGTAAGGGCTTGAAATTATCCCAAGGGAAAGGTGTTAGGCACCCCTCAAGATCCACAATTGTGGGTCCCAGCCAAGAAATTTTGTGAATTTGGACGATGAACAAGTGGCAAGTAAGGTTCATATAAGAGGGGATTTCAAACAGGCGTGAAAATCTTTAAAGGTTTTGGGAAAACATTAGAATAAACATTTAAAAAGAGATTGTCCTAGGTTTAAAGTAATATGGATCACATCAATGCAATACCCGGTATGTCACTCCTCGAAGAGGGGTTACACGTGGTATTGGCGCAGCGATCATCATATCCGTATTCTACCCTTCCCACCCCGTAAAGGTTATTTAAAGCGCGTGTGTTGGTCACGAATGCTTATTGCGTGCTATTACATGCCCCATCCTATAAGTCCTAAAGGGTATTTAGGACTTCTATTCCTACAAGGTGAGTACTAGGTTGAACCCATAGGTTTAAAGGACAAAATGTTAAGCGACATACATAACAAGTAGGACTACATGTAAGGGAACACATAAGGCAAATAAAAGCTCACAGATCCCTCCACAAGTAAGCATGTAAGTAGCACGTCTCAAGCACAGCTAAAGTCTTAAAGACAGGATTTAAAACAGAGGTTTGGAGTTAAAAAACAGTAAGTTCCGACAGTTGTAGAAAAGGATATGTTTTGACAATTTAGTAGGGAAAGCAGAAGGTTCAGTTAAGACTGAGTAATTCAACAGGGTGATTGATTTTCAGAAATGCAGTAGCTTAGAGATAGCAGTAGGATTTAGAAGTACATAACGATTTAAAGCCTTCGGTAGAAACATGGATGAAAATCATTAAAGCATGGTTTTTGAAATAATCTAGTGATTCAAAAGAAAAGTGACTAAAAAAAAAAGATACAATAGCTTAACGTAGAGTAGGAGTCCGCAATTTAAAGAGAACTGTAGTCAAAGGATGAGGTAAATTGTTCTAGAAAATACAGTAGCTTTAAAGAAATACAGAGCAAAGATTCAAAGTAGCATGATTTTGAGCAGAGTGAGGTAACTTTGAAACCCAGTAATTTAAAAACATAATGGAATAGGAATCAGATAAAGTTTTAGTAAAGAGGAAATAAACGCATGATTCCCAGAATCAGTATTTTGAAAACAGTAGAGTTTTAGAGTAAAGTATAATGAACTGCAAAGAGGTAAAGAACATGAGTGAAAAAGCAGTAAGGTTTGAGATTTTTCAAAAGGAACTGATTGGTTCTAATATCAGCAAGCAAACACAATTGGTTTGATTTTACTAATGTATTAGGCCTAAAGTTTTCCTAGGCGTTCGTATATATTGCCTATTTGTTTTAGAGGAGTGAACATGCATATTTGATTCTGATTTTAGAGGTACATATTTGCAGAGATGTTTTAAACCACTTAACCATATTTTAGCGATATTTATCAAATTAGACACATGCTAATTAGGTGTTTAGTAAAATATAACTTGACACAAACATGCTGAAGATAAAGTCCTAAAGAACATGATATCTAATGCACACAGGGATACCTAAAGACATGATTTCTAAATGCTATGATTTCTGAAAATGCAGTAATGATACCTTATAACAATTTTATTACTTTCTATAGTTATTAACTGCAATCATGGTTTATGAGATGAGTATAATAACATGCTGAAAGTAAAGAACCTACAGCAGGATTTCNTCGTTTACAAGTTATTACAAACCAATAATAATGAATTACATTAGCAAAAGAAAAATAAGAAGTTGCTTCTATAGGGAGCCTTCAATCAGGCCCAATATTCCAACCTCACTCCGTTCGAGTTTCACAGTCTTACATGGCCTGGGTGTGACAAAGCTCCCTAGGGCCCTATTGGGTCCCTGGCCAATACCAGCACCCAAGCAAATTGCCAAAATTTGAACAAGTGCAGTGTGGAATTACTAGCCTTGTGTATCAGAGTTCAATGGGTACTCAGAGGTTCCCAAGGCAGTGCTCACACGAAGGGGGTAGAACCTAAATTTCTAAGAATAGTGTGAAGTGCCAGAAGGAAAGAAAGGTTTTTAGTTGAAAAGAGTGTACAAAACTGGAGAGTTTTTTTGAAAGATTAGCTTTTGAAAAACAAACAGAAGTACCAGACCATTCAAACATGCTTAGCAATACATAATTTCACACAAGGACGATGGGATAGGGGACAAATAGATTAGGAAGTGATACATGGATTTAATAAACTTGTTCAATCATAATTACACAAATCAAAGAGGTTCAGGGAATCAAGAAATGACAAAGTTTAAATATGAACCTAGACAGTAGCAGGATACATGCATAACAGGTGTAAATTAGGAATAGACAGCAGTCCTAGAAGCATTATTGACTCAGCATGTAAGTCTTAAAGAGATAAAGCATGGTACGTACTGAAAGATAAACAAGAGACTTAATTGCAGGTTGAACAGTAGAAGCACAAGTAGAATAAAATCAGGAAGATGACAAACTGAAACAATAATAAACACATTGGTTTGAGACTTGAAAATTAATTAGAACATACCAGTGAGAAAAGAGCAAAGCGGAATGCAAAAGCAAAGTAAGAGCACAATTTTAGCCTTGGCTTACAGCCGGCTAACAATAGACAAAGAGCAGAGAGAACAGTAGTAGAGCAAAGAAAGAAAGAGAGAAAGAGTTCTAGCACAAAAGAGAGCTTAGAATAGTATCGATGTTCGTCCCCTTCTACAATGAAAGAGCAGAAGTATATATAGTTGAAAAGCAGGTAGTAAATAAGGTAAAAATCAAAGTCAAGTAGTAATTAAGGAACTCGAAATCAATTAATCAGGAAATTAAGGCAAGTACTCCCTGAAGTCAAGGGATTTAATTCAAATGGTTAAGATTCAAATAAGGCAAAGAGGGCAAGTTCAGGATTAATAAGGAAAGAATCAATTTAGTTCAGTAATTGTACTAACTCGAAAATCAGTAAAGGATAAGAATCAGAAGTCTCCCCTTAATTGAGGGAGTCACTTCACACGGTAGAGAGCAGGTAACAAATAAGTAAAGAAATCGCGTACAATAAATAAGGAAAGATTTCGAACATAGTAAGCACACAATAGGGAATTGGGGGCGGGTTCATGAGGTTTAGATTAAAGCACTATTGTAAGAATCAATTGATAGTAAAATCAGTCATGTAATAAGGCAAGAAATAACTAATAGTTGTAAAGATTATCACAGAAAATCAATTAAAGGAAATCAATCACAGGAAATTAGGGATTCCAAACATTAGTAGTACTGATTTAAGAATCAACATAGGTTATACAGAGTAGACACACAATAGGAGAGAATCAGAAACCCTAATCACACAAATTAGGGATTCGCATAGAACATAACAAATAATTAAAGGTAATAACAGAATAAACATGATTTATTCAGAAGTAACGAAGAGTCAGAAACCCTAATAGCAAGCATAGAGCAAAAGTTACAAAACAAATCACAGAGTACTCATGAAAGCGCAACAATCATAATAGAATAGGTAAAAATATTATCGCAAATAACTTAGAATCACAGATTGGAACCAAGAAGTTTGGGGTTTCTATCAAAATGACTCAAACAAAACGAGAACGGTTCCAATAATGCTCAAACATAATAAAATCATGAAATAATACTAAAAAATTAGAAAGAACTATTTTGTAAAGGATTTTAAAACCATAGTTATAAAATGATGAGAAATCATTTAGGAAACTGAGAAATTTTTAAAAAAGACATGGAGAGAGTTGATAATTTGTATAGATCTATTACAGATCTAGAGAAATCAGAAAGTTCAAAAGTTAGGGTTTTCATAAGAAAACAGAGATATCGAAGAACCTGCCGTGAAACTCGAAGGTAGTGGAGGTTATGGCAGGGTCGTGTCAAAACCCCACCGGAGAAGGCCGGAAAACCACCCAAGCAGGAACTCCAGTAGTCGTTTGGCATGGTAGAAACCCTTAGAGGTTTCAGAGATGAGGTGAACCGGAGAATGAGGCGTCATGGCGGCTGGTAGTCGAAATGAGGGAGGTCGAAGGTGGTCGGAGATAGGCGGAACTTCATCGGAGAAGGAGGTGACCAGGAAGGTTCTAGAGAGAAGGGAGAGGGAAAGACCAGAGATAGAGAGAGAGTTGGTCTCGAAGAATGAGGGGTCGGGGAGGGGTAGTTGAGGGGTTAATTATGGAAAGAAATGATCTGGGTCGTTGATCTTATTTGATCAACGACTCAGATCTAATCAGGGGTTGGGCCGGGTTAAAATTTGGATTGGGTTGGGTTGTTTGATGGTCTGATGGGTTGAGTAATTTGGGTTTAAAGATTAGGCTAGAATTTGGCTAAAATTTAAATAAACATGGATAGCTATTAAATACCTAATAAAAATAGATAATTAATTAGTTAAAATATCTAATAATTATGAAGAGACGAGATTAAGTTTAAATAGGTAAAATTACATTAATTAACTGATACTGAGTGTAAGAAATGCATAAGTTCCGAATTAAAATAATACAAAAATGTCTAATTGGGCCATAATTGCAAAATCGTTGTAATTGAAATTAAATAAGAGTCAATTGACTAATTCGTGAAATAATTGGATTTTAACAGATAGAAAATGATTATAAATAACATGCTGAGCTAGGAAGTATTTTTTAAATTATTTAGAGCATAATTTATGAAATATTTAGATATGAAATATTAAATAAACAGGGAGATAATTTAAATAAAAATATAGAAAAATAGGGAAAAATACTAATTGTTGCAAAGAGTAATTTTGAGAGCTTATATGCAAGTTTGAAAATAATTTGAGGAAAAATTGGGTATTAACAATGATTACTTTCTTCTTTCTTTAATCTTTCTTCTTTATCCTTTAATACTAGTACCTACGTAACTGATATTTCAAAAAACAAAAAAGAATTAGGAAGATTGTATAATTTCTGGGTCATTTAATTTGTGAACAGGTTATATATATGTCGGATTATCATTATCTTCGGGATTGAATAGCATCAAAATTATTTAGTAAATATTTCTTATTAATATTAACATTTGTTTGCTTTAATAGACTAAAAGAATACATGAAGCTTAATATATGAAGCGAAAAGAAATGTCTCACGCAAATTTTTCTTATTGGTGTAATCGATAACCGAATCGATAAGCCCCAAAAATCGATAAATCGAAACCTTATTGAAACGATAACGATAAGCGTATGTACAAATCGATAATCGATAAGTAATTATCGATAAGGATCAAAATCGAATCGATAAATCGAATGCACACCCCTAATTGAGAATGCTCGCTAGCAGAATTAGTTTCTCCATCAACATATGCACTTTGGGAAGCTAATAATTCTTCTTTCTTTTTTTCAAAACTATTCTACATAAAAGCATTGAAACAAATATTAGTAATTTTGCATTAAAACGAATATTAATAATAGAAACCTTTGTATAGCTTAATAAGAATAAAAACCTTTGTATAGCTTAAATGCTCAAAGCTGAATAAACAATGAATTAGAAATTGAGTACCCTCAGTGAAAGCCCAAACTGTCTTACAAATATTTTATCATTGTGTGCCCACAAAACGACTCCAGAACATATCAAGAGCTCACCAAACCGTTTTGCATCAATTCTCATTTCATTGTTCTTCTTGAAATCAATCCCAGATTGCATCAGCAATTCGATTGTCATAGGAGTAGGTTTAATCTTAAGCAGCTTCATAATCTGAGGATTGAGAATATAGGAGTAAGTTCTAGACTAAGACAAGCTTATGAATTACTATGCTTGCATATGAGCAGACCAACAGAAAATGAACCAAAATAAAGCTTCTAAGCTAAGCTATGCTAATTATGTTCTGGAAAATGGGATCGTTGCCGAAAAACTTCTAATACCCTTCCAAATAAGGCTATTAAAGCTGATGGATCCACCACAAGACATACTACTATAGTTAGCTAATGGTATCAGTGAAACCCACGCATTAGTTCGATTGTCATTACCATTTTTCTTGAAAATAGTCTTGTGGTACATGAAGAATAGGGGGCGACAATCAATTATCGAGTAGTTGTATTCAATTAATATTTGGAAATGTAATGACGATATGCGAATATGGCTATCAATCTTGTTATATGTCAACATCCAGCTATAAACTAAATTCCCTTTCTAATTATTGCAAATGCTGGCAAGGACAGGGCTTAAGAAAATCATGTTGCAACTTGGAAAATAATCCATATAAATGTAAGAATGGAAGAGGATAATAAAATTGTCAAAAACATGCCACCGTGTATGCAACTTGGAAAACAATCCATATAAATAATTTTAATACAAATATGTTGTAGAAGGAAGACTTACATAAGCAGCTTCAGCTTTCTTATATACCCAACTTTTATCTTTCTTCTTTCGATGAGTGCGAAAATAAAATTCTGAAACTGAAGGATCTTTTCCAGTAGCTTCTTTCTGTAATTAAAGGAATATGTATATGCTATCAACATTTATATGATCTATTTTCTAGAAAGAAAAAATTTAAAAGGGACTATATATTACCAATCTCTTCCAAATCACGCGATGAGGTATACAACCACCTGTATGAACCGAGACCTGCATTTGCATCGCGGTTTTTTTTGTTTTGTTTCGACTTTAACTTAAATTCAGGAGACGCCCAATGCTTCTTTATCTCCTTGAATACGGCATCACCCATCCAATTTGGCTTCACAGACAAGTCTTTTCTAACATCTTGGAAAAATTGGTGTCACGACCCAAAATCCCACCTTTCAGACCGTGACTACGTCTAACGTTGAACCCGCTAGACAAGCCAACGTATACTACACATTAATACTTTTAAATTAATTCAACAGTAGTAAAATTAATACCCTTTAGAATCTTGACTGAAATATCCAACATACTTTATAACTTTAACAACGGAAATGTAACCATACTCTGAAAATGCGTAATGACATAGTAAAGATAACAGCATCGCATAATCCCAAAATCGGGGTGTCACAATCTCACGGACTATCTAAACTGAGTGCTAAATACAGAGTTTGAAAAGAAATATACAATTGTCTTGAAACTAGGAGAAAAAGTAAGACAATAAGGAATCCAAATGCAGGAGAGACACCAAGGCCCACGAACGCCAGCAGTATACCTTGAAACTCGGGGTGGACTGAAGATGAATCCTTTAATGCGGTCCACTGGGTCCGGATGCGAGATCTGCACAACATTAAGAAGTGCAGTGTAGCATCAGTACAACCGACCCCATGTACTGAGTAAGTGCCGAGCCTAACCTCGGCCGAAGTAGTGACGAGGCTAGACTTGACAATAACGATAACCTGTCCTATTCTACA